>LHUT01001508.1:0-15717 GCA_001412135.1 Silene latifolia subsp. alba
CCCCAAATTAATTCGATTTTTCTACTTCTAGCATCAATACTCAACAAATTAAAGCAAATATATCATGTTGCAACAACTAGTAGCAAGATTTCATGTATATAAATCGAATTTTCAGAAAAATTCCAACAACCTACGTGTTTCTAATCAATTAAAAACATAGGAAAGGATGAACATTCTTACCTTGAATGATTAGCAAGCAAAAGGATGAATTTAACAAGAAGAGTACCAAGAATTCAAGCACAAATTCACCAATTTTTTGAGAACAAAGAGAGATATATAGGAATTATGGTTTAGATGCAAGAGTAAAGAAGAAAAGAAGATAGGAAACTGGTATATGAATCCCGCAAAATCCCGTGTACTGTTCACTTATTCGATCGAGTAAGTTAGTTACTCGATCGAGTGGCCTCTACTCGATCGAGTTGGAGCTACTCGATCGAGTTCTCGCTGATAGATCCAACTTTTCCGACCTTGTAGCTCCCTAACTAGATTGAATAAGGTCTACTCGGTTGAGTAGGCATTCATACTCGGTCAAGCAAGGTTGGGTACACGGTTAAAAGTTACGAGTTTAGTTGATGATTCCTGCAAAACAATAACTCGTGTCGATTCCAAAATGTATTTGGAAATCGTCACAGATTATATTCATTCACAACACATTATCACAACTCAAATGTAACTCAACGATTTCATCCAACCAAGAAACATATTACTTCACTCTATAACAATTACTTACGCAAAATGATTCACCATACCATTAACTTATTCATACATGCACCCAACACATTCAACGATCCAACTTATACTCACACTACTCTAAACATTCATCTAACAATAAACCATCATATGTCACAACAAGTTATCAAGTAAATCATTTGACTTAAATATGCCATAACACAAAAGTACTCAACAATTAACCCATCGTAATTTCCAATCACCACTTGACAAACATTACAATTAGTTCAAAAACTTACTACTTACTATCATCACTACATGGAAGACTCACAATTCCTTTATAAACTAATATGCATAGAAAGACTTAGAACGCATCATTACAACCACATCACCGAACGTTGTCATACACCATTGACACTTTACCATTTCTACCACATTCACCCACACTTCTACTCAACCATAACCATACACAGTTCATCATCACAATTACACGTACTAAACATTAACAGAGACTATCACAGTTATTTCTAATTTATCCATTATACACACTAGGCACATAATTCCCGACTCGATATTCCCATAACCGGTGACTGGCTTAAGCATAATATGGCCGTGATTTTGAAATAAGGGCGCCTACTCACCCAAAATCAAGCATCGGCTGGGGGTCCCAACACACATACACCAGGTTCATTTTATTAGACTCACTACGTTCATTAGGCTCATTTGATACAAGTTCCAAAATCGTCGCTCTGATACCACTTTGTAACACCCCCATCTACCAAGAAGCCTTCACAAGACCTTCCCTAGCAGAGAGGGTGTTACCATCTCGGTGCCCGAGGTCAGTAATAATCAAATGTCGATAAAAGAATGTTTATATTATATTACAAGTGAATTACAAACAACTGCCGATATAAAAGGTACAACTCAAAACCATTATCAACTATGTGAACTACTTCTGTCGTGACTCGGGATAGACTCGTCCCTCCGAGCACTAAGCTATGATCCAAACAACAACCTGCAAAGACTGACTGCTCACCATAGTGGATCACGGCAGACACAACAAAAACAACAATAGAACAAAACCACACAAGGTCAACAACTGAGGTAAAAAACATAGAAAAGCAGACAAAACACAAGTACAACAACACATACACCACATCTCCTCCAACCAACCACGCCTCTAACTGCCCGAATGTCCAGTCCTGTCAGTGGGGGACCGCAGCCGTTCCCACCTAAGCCCCACTCATCTATCCGAGCGATAAACCCATGTTCCTTAATGTGAACATCCCCTCCCGTGGCGGGTTCCACGGAGGGCGAATCAAGGGCGTGAAGTCACTCCCACAAGTGACTCCACTCAGCCGAGGGCGCACCTCGAGAACCATAAACAAACAACCACAACCAGCTAATCAAACAACAATTATCAGTCAAACACAAGACCATGCAACTACCATAGCCAAACAACAATACTGACACTAAACCAACCAAACAACATCAACCGACTCTCTAGACAATGAACGGTACTGAGTAGGCGAACCTACCTTTAGCAAACCACAGCGACTACGTCCGTTCACAAGACACCAATCAACCATGAGAACCACTTGTACAATCATCACAACTATCTATTACTACCTTGATGCGTGTCTTTTATATAAGGTTTTTACCTTATTTTTACACGCATTTCTGTGCTTTTTATGTAGCATCTAGCTACAAATACCCCCGAATATTCTACTTTGGTCCGTTTGTTGTATTTTGCAGGAATTGACCGAGGAGGAGCTAAATCGAGCCTTAATTGTCCCAATTGTATGCATTCATGGGAAATAAGGAGCCGGAGTTTAGGAATCTTACACTTGGAGGACGTATGAGCTGAGTTAAGGAAGAAATTCAAGTCCTGATGCGCCTATATAGCTCGATCGAGTGCTTTAGTGCTCGATCGAATGCTTTACACACTCAAGGTTGGTCGATCGACCAGCTTAAGGAGTCGATCGAGGATGTTCTGCAAGCAGTGCTCGATCGAGGGATTTTGCTAGCTCGATCGAGTGACCNTAGTTTATGGTATTTAACATCGACGGTGTCTCTTGTTTTTTATTTGCACGCAGAAGACGGCATTCGAGGTCAACGTAGGAAGAAGGTAGGGAAATGATTTGGGGTTTCACGATTTACGATTTATAAATCTCCGCTGCAAACCCGTTACTCGATCGAGTAACCAACTTACTCGATCGAGTGACCTCTACCCGATCGAGCTCCCAAGTTACTCGATCGAGTAGCCTCAGCTAGATCGAGTGTCACGCACTCCAAAGCTCACATCATCACAAGTCATCACTCGTAACGTTTCCGAAGATCAAGATAGGTGTCTAAGGTCAGTCAACTTTGGTAAACGGGTCCCCAAAAGGACGGGTATTACACCACTGTTTGAGCTATCACTTATCAACGAACTTACAAAATATCATAAAATCGCTTTGTATGTTAAACATGCGGCCCAATTATCACTGGATGTGTTTGGCGGGAGGTGCATAAATGAGGTATCTACACAAGGTCCCTTATTTTTGTTGTCGTTACTTCTGCAACCTCCAAAGATCTATGCTTTACGTCTTCAACATCAGGTTTGGGCTCATATCCTTCAAGTTCCTCGTCCTTTATTTGAACATAAATGGATTTGGAGTCACAAGGAATAAGGTCAGCCTCATTATGAGGTCTACATTCCATATCCTTACAATCCAAGGACATATAGAATTTCTCAAATTGCCTTTCCATTTCTTCTCGCCTTAACAGTTCATAAGACTTAACTGACTTAGTTATCCTTTTAGTTTTAACTCTCTTCTCATCCTTGGGATAATATTTCATTTTGTGAGAGTAGGAAGAAGTATCTCTGTGTCCAAGATCATAAGAAGAAGTAGAGTGCACGTCCATGTAAGCATCAGTAGAAAACTGGGCAGTGGGTGAATGAACTTCATCGTGCACTCCATTTGAAGGCGAAAAGACCTTGTTCAAGTCATCGTAAAAAACAGGGGTAGTTCTGGATGAAAGCAAATGTTATCCTCCTGATTGAAGTCACCATTAAACAATTTTCATTTCGAAAGAAAAAGGAAGGATCGTTTTGCTGTGGGTATAAAAATATGAACTTTGATGTTTCTTTAAGACCATCTTATATTTACATAAGAACTTGTTATAAACAGTGAGCAAGCAAAGGACAGTATGTTGCGAGTAAAGACCACAAAAACAACAATTTCAGAAATCAAGCTTCTAAAATAAGGACTTCAAGAATGCTATTTGAAACAAAGGAACGATTTTTTGTGTATCATACAACTCATATAAATAACCTAGCTCTGATTACCAATTTGGAGCACATAATTATGTGTTTACGACTCTTTTGAGTGGATTGGAAATAAGACAAACATAAATAATACAAACTGAATGTTTAAGCGGTAGACCAATGAACAAACAAAGAGAAAAGATGTTTTTGTGAGACAATTTTCTGGTTTAATTGAAAAAAATTAAATGTAGCAATATAAAGATAGTAACAAGTATAAGAATTCACAAAGGTAAGCTTAACTCGTCTTCTTAATTAAGCCACAAAAGTCGAGAACAAGGCATCCCACAAAGGTAGCAAACACTCCACGACGGAAGACGATTTTGCACAAAACTAAAGTAAAGTTTTACATATATTCAAATTCTATCTCTTACAATTATAGGATGGCTCTTTATATAGAGCGTTACAAGTTCCACAAATAATACAATAATAGACTTATAACTACTCTAATCCAATGGTTGATTTATCATAAAGTAAGAGAACAAAATACATTAAAGGACGGATGTACTACTACTTGGACAAGGAGGAGCTATGCTTTGTCTTGTTATGTGGCTCAATGCCGCTTCTAGCAGTAGAAACCAATAAAGAGGAGCCAAGAAGGAAATGATGATAAGATGTCGCTTTCCTTGGATCACCTTGTTTTCCAGTAGTTGTCTTGTACATATTCTCACTCAAAAAAGGTCTTATTTTGGTCCTATTTAATGCTCACATACTTAGGACTATTTAGGGACTAATATCCATCCTTTAAACGTGCCATTTAGAACAAGAAGGAAGACAGAAATGTTACTGATGCACACATGTGCCAAAACAGACTAACGATGGCATTGTTGAAATCAAGCCCATCTTGCTGACACCATAATTTGCTCCTCGGGATGAAATAGTATGTCCCACATATACCAAATGAAAGCGAAAAGAGTTGGCTTTCAATTAAAATTTGAATCACATGAAATGGGATCCTCAATTATGAGTTATGCACGTTTGAGTGGTATCGGGTCGATCCTGAACTATGTTGTGCAGTTCAGCATTTAGGGCCATTTTTGCATACGTTATAACTTCCTGATCAAGTGGCATTGGGAGACCCATGAATAGCCAAATTGAAGCTAAATGAGTTAGATTCTATCTTCAATTGGAATAATGCCAATGTCTTGCCTTGTTTGAGAGATATTATCCCTTTAGTAGTGACAGGTCAGAACTGATGCAACTGAAACATGAAATCATGCAAGTCTTTAAGGGCTTGCTAGGCAACATATACTCGGTTAAACTTGACCACTCCAAGACCATGAGAAATATGAAATTCTCAATATTTTATACATATAAATAACATAATTTTTGGCCAAGTAAAACTCAAGATATGAGCATTTGAACACAGCTCTTGAGCAAGGATTTATGCTGTCTGGTCAGACAAGTGTCATGCAACAACCATCAGGCTAGGCAGGGGCAACCTAGGAGAGAATATATATTATTTATACAGGCGCCAGCCAAGAGGGAAAGGCAGGTCAGGCCGCCGTATCTGGCATGTCTTGAAGGAGTATACACCCAACATACATTGGATACCACTCATATATGCCAGGCACCAACCAGAGTGCAATGGGGCGGTTCCTACTTTCATGGAAGACCAATTCTAAAAATCTATAAAATAGGAAAAGTTACCAAGCAAGCTGAAAATGTGAGCAAGATATGGTAAGAGAAGAAGTTCACATCCGGATTAATAGGACACAAGGCCTATTAACTAGCAACGTCCATATTAACGTTGAGAGGTGCCGTTAAAGGTCATTGAAGGCTACTACTATAAATAGCAAGAGGAAAGAAGACATAGACATGACATCATTACTCTCACACTTTCACTCTATTGTATACATTTTTACTCAATTATTCGTCCATATATTCATACTACAAATCGCCCTGTATTTTGCCAGCCTACCTTAACCATAATAAAATCCTTCCTGGCTTGGTGCCCCTGGTTTCTTCCCTTATTCCCAGGGTTTTCCACGTATAAATCCTTGTGTTTATTTCAATTATTTACTCTTTAATCTATTTACTATACTAGTCAGGCATTCTTAATTGAGTTAGATCACCCTGCATTAAACTTCCTTGGCAAGACAATACATCCGTGTAAAATCTTGCGAAAACAACAGCCAATCCACAGTTCAATTCTAGAAGATACTCATGGCTTGTTCTCTTAGCTCAAAAATGCAATGCATCAACTCCTGTTGCACTTTTCTATCCCTATAATAAGCGCTTTGTATTCCACTTTATTATTGGTACCATTACCATATAAATTCACTACTAACTTCCATTTCTTTCCCAAAGGAACATTCGAGTTAAATGAACCATCAAAGTACTTTGCCCAAGGGATGTAATTATTATTGTCACATGTCTCTACGTCAAAACAAGGATGATCAATGAGGAAATCAGCTAACACCTGACCTTTCATCGCCCTTTATGGGATGTACACTAGGTCAAACTAAAGTAGATGGACACTCCACTTAATTAAACGCCCCTTTAGTAAAGGTTGTGACAACATACGCTTCATCACATCAAACGATGATACTATTTCTATAGTATGGGCCATAAAATAATGCCTTAATTTAACCAAAGCATCATATAAACTTAAGCACACTTTTTCTAAAAAAAAGTATACCGATGCTCCGTCCCCTGAAGGATTCGACTCAAGTAAAATACTACTTGCTCAAACCCTTGCTCATTTTCTTAAGACAACATACAACCAATTGATTGGTCTAGGGCCGACAAATAGAGCCTCAGAATCTTACATGTCTTTGGAGAAATCAAGACTGGTGGATTGACCATATACTTCTTAATCTGATCAAACGTCTCTTGATGACTTTGATTCTAAACAAAAGTTTCTTCTTTCTTTAATAGTAGCAAAGGAGAGAAAATCTTGGTCTTTCCAGCCATATTTGTTGTTATTAAGTGTCGGACATAATTAACCTGCCCCCAGAAACCGCTGTAACTCTGCTTTGTTAGATGGCGGTTTAGCATTTATGAATATTCTAGCTTTGTTCTTATTAATTTCAATTCCTCTTTGATGAATAAGAAACCCAAGAAAATTCCCCGCGCTAACTTCAAAAGCACATTTTAAACGATTCATTTTCAGATTATGCTTTCTCATTCTTTCAAACTCTTGCTTGAGATGAAACAAATGTTCATCAAACTCATTGGATTTAACAACAACATCTTCTATGTAGATGAACATTAAATCCCCGATGAAATCATGAAAAATACAATTCATGGTCCGTTAATAACGCTTGCATTCTTTAATCCAAATGGCATAACTACCCATTCAAATGTCCCTAAAGACCCAAGACACGTAAACGCTGCTTTATAACAGTCTTTTTCTTTGATCTTAATCTGATAATACCCAGCGAACCCATCCATAAAGGTAAGATACCTACGCCTTGCAGTATCATCAATAAGCACATCAGCCAAAGGCATGGGGTATTCATCTTTAAGGGTGTATTAATTTAGATCCCAAAAATCTATGAACACCCTGATTTCCTATTTTTCTTAATGACTAGAACAATATTGGCAATCCTTTCCACGTATTTCACTGGACGGGTGAATCTTGCCTTTAAAAGTTTACCAACTTCTTCTTTAACATCCAGAATGACTTCGGATGACATTCGTCTAGGTTTTTAAATCACTGGCTTCAAACCAGGTTTTATCGGTGAACAATTTCTAGCAATGCCAAGGTCAACGCCAGGCATCTCATGGTGTTCCCATGCAAAACAATCTCTATATTCGAATAGAATTGCTTTCATTGCCACTTTTTTATCTGAGGATAAATTTTGGCTCATGTAAGTAAACCTGGGCATTCCTTCAGTCCCCAAAATCACCTCTTCCAAGGATCTTGCGACTCCTTTCTAATATCGTCGTTTTTAACCCATGGCCTTTCTACCTGTGTTAATGGTTAATTTTAATAACTCGTCCATTATTATTCAGACATAAATCATCAACTACTTTTATAGAAGAATCATTTTTTTCTAAATTGAAAGTCTTATTTAATTGAAGAGTCATTACAACAATGTTAAAAAGGAAAACATGACAATTACTACACTCTAGTAATTCTAATAACTAAACGGGAGGACACTCAACTCTTGAGCGCCCATTTCTACCATTAGACTTTCTTCGGGAATGTCCATCAATTCTTCAATGTGAATCTCCGTAATTTTGCTGAAGACATTCTGCTCTTCAATATTGACTACCTACAATTAATCAAGCGCTTCCACTCTTGGAATCAACGTCTGCTCCTGATCCTAGCAAATCTGAACCTACGAGCGATGAATCCCTGGCGCTAAACTCTTGAGGCACTTACAATCATGCATTCCATCGTCCCGGGATCCAATAAACCAAACTGGATTGGTTTTAAATCTTCATTGGTCACCAACAAGTCCAACTCAGAGTTGGCGAAATCCCCCAAATCTTCATCTTCCTTATCAGCACCCATTACTTGGTCACTCAGCTTATTAATTGCACTGACATAGGCTTCAACGCTGGTGTCAACTCCTGTTTCTTTCATGACTCCTTAACATTGAACTCTGATGTCAGCAGGATCAACCCCTTTCTTCTTCATGGTCTTCTGATCTTGGACCCTGATATTCACAACCATTGCCTCTTACATCAACTGCATCTCAATCCTAGCATTTGCTGCCAATGCCTTGGCATGTTTGTTCCTCTGGCTCTTGGTGACTAGTTTTTCTCCAAGGAGACTTGCCTGATTTATCAATCCTCCAAGCGTTTTTCTGATGGTTCTAAGGGACTGTATTTCCTTAGATCCTTTACTTGGACCTACTGCTTAAAGATCCCTTATCCTCTTGACAGGTTGACGCTGATACACCGGAATACATTTTAGATCATTTGGAATAGCTTGAATTCGAATAAGCTCAAAGTGCAACATATCAGCACAGCTTAAGAACATATTTCTTCGCAAATTCTTTATGCACTGGACTAAACGTGCATGATGTGGATCAGCCTCCAAAACCTTTTTATAAGATTTTGAAGCATAACTTTTTCTATCTTGCCGGATTTTCCTTTCACAGCCGCCAGGGCTTTTTCTTTCCCAGCCAAATCCAGCGCTTCCTCATCAGCTGGAAGCAGGGTAATCTTCCCCATCCGGGACAGTTTTGCAACAAAGGCTAGAAAGGTCTAACACAATTCAGTAGTGTGAAGCTCAGTCATATGCCACTTGCAAATGTCTTTCATCTCCATACTGTCTACCTTTAAAAATACCAGTAAACTTTGATCCACTAGATGGTCAAACAAACGCTGCACTCGCTCTTCCTGCAAAACATTACTTAACAAGTCAGCTTAGTACTGATATCAAACATGTTGTATTCAAAGTTCAAGACTGAAAATGGATCATCGTCTGTCTTAACGTTGTCACCACTTAAAAATAAAATCTGGCCATTATCAATCAAATCCTGGAGAATATATCGGAACACAAAACAATTATTAGTAGCATGAGACCTAGCATTATGCCATAAACAAAATGTTTTTCCTTTAAGCTCTTGTGCAAAGGGAATCTTATGATTTCCTTTTATCTTAATAATATTATTCATATGTAAATGCCTAAAAATCTCCTCCCCTTTGGTTATATCAAAGGTGTAGAGTCGTTTCTTAGTATTTTTCATATCTCTGTTGGCAGAAACTTCTTTTTTCTACAACGGTGCACATTGAAATAGAGGTCCGTTTGGTATTTCTACTAAATTAATTTCACAGAACTCATCCTCTTCCACAATGTTCACATAATAGAACGCTCTATGTTTCTGTTGACTTTCTTTACTCGGCACTTGGTCATACTTACTAACTGATTCTGTTAGTTTCATAAAAATTTCTAAAAATAATGTCATCAAGCGCTCCCTAAAAGCAACTGCAAGACCATCCTGAGCAATTATTATGAATTTCCCCTCTGGTAAAGTTAAATAGCAATGAATCTTTGTGTTCTTGAATCTAGTTAAGCATTCATAAAAAGGCTCCCCTGTCCTTTGTTGTATCCTGGTTAGATCACTTATGGTTATTCCCGGATATATTCTAGTGATGAAATGGTTGTGGAACTGACTCTTTATCGCTTCCCAATCAGGGATTGAATTCGGCGCCAGATGAACATACCAACTAAATGCAGTTTTAGTTAATGAACTAGGAAATAATCTTAATTTTAAATAGTCATTATCTGTAGCCTCCCTACATTGACTAGTGAATCTAGTTAAATGTTCCATAGTAGAAACTTCTCCATCTCCATAGAACAAAGTAAAATCAGGAATTTTGTATCCTGGTGGGTAAGGATATTATCTATCCACCCATTCAGGATATGGTGTCTCGTGACGAATCCTCTAGTTCCTTTGGTTTCCGGCATTCATATAATTTTCTATCATATGTTCATTCTGCGCCATAAATGGCATTGGAATAGCACCATAGGCTTGTCCTTGATCAGGATTTTGATCAGGGGGATATTGATAGAATGAGTTTTCGAGGTTCCCTCCTACTCTAGCATAGAGATTGTTACGGCCCGCCTGGCTAAAGTTTTGCCCGTGGAAACATGAATCATTGTGTCCAGTACCATTACCAACATGTGCCTGATATCTGAAATTCTGAGGCTCTGAGGTCCACATATTGCCCGTCCAATCGCTCATAAACGGTGGAGGTTGGGCGCAATTATCCCTTAGTAGATAACCTAATAGAGGTTCAATCCCCTCATTCCCTGCTAAGGGTTGTGCGCTAAGTGTAGGATATCAACCTTGATTAGATGACATCCTACTGGCATCAAGCATTAGCCCTAGTGACCGAGTACTATTATAATCAACACCTCACTCATCAGACACATGACGCTAATAACCAGATGCTCTTTAGTTATTACCCAAATGCCTTGATGATTCACCATATTTAAACATTGGTTTCTAGCTCCGGTGGTCTCAATGGTGCCTCATATACTCTAGAAAGAGTACCTAAAGGATTTCGTGATATAGGCTCACTAAAACCAACATTAATAGTTCTAGGATAGCCCCTAATATGTTCTCCTTTGTTAATTCGAGCATTCATTTCTTGGAATCCATCATCCAACAATTTACATAACCGCTCATTCAAGCTCTTGTCTTTATCTACTAATGGCTCTAACCGGCTTATAACTTCTTAGGCGATATCTCGTGATAAAACCCTTTGAGTAGAGGTTAAGAGATTTTTTATCTCTTGTAACATCCTCAATAACTCCCTTAGTTGACTATCCTCAAGGTGTAATACCCGTCTTTTTAGAGACCCGTTGACCGTCGTTGACTGACCTTAGACAACTATCTAGACCTTTGGAAACCCTACGAGCCAACCTTGTGTCTTTATAACCCTTTGAAGTTTTGGTTACTCGATCTAACGGAGGCTACGCGATCGAGTAGCTTAGTCACTCGATCGAGTAAGTTATTTACTCGATCGAGTAACGTGAGTTCAGCGGGGAATTATATATCGTAATATCGTGAAACCCAAATCATTTCTTATCCTTCTTTCCTAAACCTAGATGCCGTCATATCATTTCTCCTTCACCATGGTTCATCTTGTTGGAGCTTTTGAGAGGGGATACATCATGGGAATGGGATGCTTGAGTCGGGTAGCGGTCTTGACGCCAGATTGCTTGATATAAGTGTGTTGTCAACATCATCATCGTCTCCCTTGGTTTTAGTTTTGATTATGGTAGTAGTAATAGATGGTTGTGCTGGTTGCTATAGGTGGCTATGGTGATTGATTTTTGTTCTATGGTCGTGCGCGGAATCGCTGCGGTTTGCTAAAGATAGGTTTTCCTACTCATTATTGTTGGTTGTCTAGTGTGTTGATTATATTATATAGTTGGTTTTAGTATCGTTGATGGTGTTGTTGATTGGTTGTGATTGGTCTTTGTGATTATTTGTCTGTGGTTCTCGAGGTGTGTCCTCGGCTGAGTGGAGTCACTTGCGGGAGTGGCTTCATGCCCTTGATTCGCCCTCTATGGAACCCGCTACAGAAGGGGATGTGCACATTAAGGAACATGGGTTGTCGCTCGGATGAGATGAGCGGGGCTTAGGTGGAAACAGCTGCGGTCCCCTACTAGCAGTGTGGATTACTGGTTGCGATTGGTGATCTGGCAGGACTGGACCTTCGGGCAATCAGAGACGTGTGGGTGATTGGAGTTGGTGGCGTGTGTATGTTGTTATGTCTTGTCGTGTCTGTTCTTGTATGTTCCTTCAGTTACTAACCTTGTGTGGTGTTGTTCTGTTGTCTTCTTGTGTTGTGTCTGCCGTGATCCACTATGGTGAGCAGTCGGTCTTAGCAGGTTGATATCAGGATCATAGCTGGGTGCTTGGAGGGACGAGTCTACCATGAGTCATGGCAGAGATAGTTTCACATAGTTGATAGTAGACATGAGTTGTTTCTTTTATTTTGTTTATATCACTTGTAATTTAATATAACAGTTCTTTTATCGACATTTGATTATTACTGTCCTCGGGCAACCGAGATGGTAACGTCCTTATCTACTAGGGAAGGTCTTGTTAAGGCTCCTTGGTAGATGGGGGTTTTACACAAGGTTTTCAGCAATTGATCTCACAATATTTGTGAAAACTCTAGCATGTTCTTGAGTTAGGAGTTGGTAGTTTTCATGAAAATCATTTCTCATGGCCTCCTTAACTTCGATTAACACACTGTTTAAAGATCCTACACATTTTTTTATGTAATTTACGTAGATAGCGATTATTAGCGTCATCTCTATTGTATGCCACACTTCTAGTGTGATCAGACTCTTCATGTGCATTAAGAAATTCATCATTAGGAGTAGACCTAGAACAAGGACTTTCTAGGTTCCTTTCATGGGTAGTCTCCAATGAATCATTGCTAGATACCTTGCGTAAGGATACATTTTCAGGATGGACATCTTGTCCTTTTTCTTGGTTATCCGCTTCTCTCATTCTAGACTTTGATCTAGTTGAGTACATTTCCCACTGTAATATGAGATTTGATATTGTAGAAGGACCAATTTTATTAATCCTCCCATTGTGGTAGCTAAAAACTTGTTTGTGTGGAAACAAGATTAGTACCTTATGGTACCTTGGAGGTCGTAACTACCCTCCTACACTTTGTGATCCACCTTTTAATGCAAGAGATTGAGTCACGGTTGTAGATGCGTAATCTAATAAGCAGCGCTAAATTACTTATGCTAATTTAGCGCCCAAAGATGAATTATATAACTCCCAAACTTAAACACAGGAATCTCCAACGATACTTATATATCAAGAAAGACCCGGTTACACAACATCAACTAGAGTTTTTAAAAGAGTACTTATGGATGCTAAATTACAAACTAAATGATAGATGGTTGATTACCTCCATGATCGGATGGGCTCGCCATGCTACTTCTAATGCTAATCTACTGTACGACTAAGAATCTAAGATCTAAGGATAGACTAAGTTGTGATTGTTGTTGTTTGAGTTGTTGTTGTCTTTTGCTCCTTGGACGGATGCCTCCTTATATAGACCACGTCTGGATTCTGGAGAAAACTACTCCTTAGTGGGTTGGCGGTTGGATAACCGATAGGTCTTCTTGAAGCTTCCCACAGGCTCCTGAATATAGCACTCCCTAGTTCAGCGTTCTTCTTTCTGGACTTCTTTTATTCATTATTATGTAGATCCACGTACCCTTAAAGTAATTAATTTAGTACCTTAACTAAATTAGGCGCCAACAATATTATAATACTCCTTAAAGATTACGGGTTTTCTAATCTCAAGTTTTTACAATGTTTTATAACCCGTCTTAAACTCTTAATCATGACTAGTACTTTTTGTATACAACTTTGTGAGCGGTCGTATATGTCTATCTTTAATTCACTTGCGTTGGGTTGTTAAGAAAACGAAATTACATGAGCCATGGACACCGTCTTCAACATTAATTGTCGGCGAGTGGGCGACTAGAAAAGCTGGCACATCATGACTATCATAGTCGGATAATTCAAGGGAATTATAGAGTAAGTTAGTAATTGGATCAAACTCAGAGAGGTAGATGTGTACTTACAACTTTGTAAGGTTACTTACATTGCTACCGGTGGTGGAGCTAGGGGCCTAACAATGGCGCTCCCCCCTCCCGCGAATTAAATTTTCGGAATTTTTAGTTAAAATTTCCGAAATTTTTTCGAGTGTACGTTATTATATCATTACCAGTTTGCTCTTCCTAAAATTTTTCGCCCCGCTAAACTTGAATCATGGCTCCGCCACTGATTCCTACCAGGCTACCACTAGCGAAAAAAGGGCAAATAATTAAAAAACCATGCTACAAACACAAATATTCCATGAATTTACCTCAATTGAAAAAAATAGTTTTCAATTGGTATTTATGTCTGCAAAAAAATGCCAAAGTACCTAATACAATACCAAAATGAAAATAAGACTGCAAAATCAAGCAAAATTTATAGAGAAGTTGTCACTACTTTAACCTCTGCCACCCTTCAGGAGACGGATGTACGCAAGCTTATACATAAACATCGTCCCAGGTAAAACAACACTTCAAATCCAGTCGACTGACTGCAACTTCACAATATACTGCTCCTCTGCTCATAAATCGCGAAATAAACAAACCCGAAAGAAGTGGATGGCGTCATCAAACCGGAGGTGAATACCTAAGCTCAGCAGGTGGTGACTGCATGGATCCAATAGGTACGACTACAGAAGGTGAAATCTGAACAAGTGTAGCTGAAATTATTGAAATTAGGTCTTTTACCACCTGAGCTAGCTCATAATATATTAGATAACTTCTTCTACAAATTACACACATTAATATTGATGGCGTACACTCCAATATAGACATTTTTTTTCTTAAATTTGGAACTTAAATTTAGGGATTTTTTTTGGGTTTAATTATGTATTATTTGAGATGGTATTTGTTGGGCAACGTATAAGTAGGGTTTCAGGTGTGTAACTGTGTATATATACTTCGTATGATTGATGTGGGAATTATTGTTGGTAATATCGCCCAAATATAAACTGAAGACAAAGGTTATTTAGCAGGTGGTCTAGCTAGCTAGCTTGTTTATATTCTTGTGGTCTTGCCAAATGTATGATCTAAAAAATAAAATAATGACAAAATACTAGTCACATCCATATGATGTTTTCTCATAGAATGTTGAAATAAAAAAAGGTATGAGAAATTAAGATAAATAGAACTAAATATAATGCTTTTGAGGGGATCGGTGGCCGTTATTTTTGGTGTGCATTGGGTAAATCTTTGGGTATACGTAATAGTCTGTAAGCCACGTATAATAGGTAAGTCACTCGAGTGTGATAGGCTTGAAGTCTATAAGATATAGCCTCAGACATAAACACTCAACAAGATTGCTCCACAAATTAACAGTACAAGAGCTTTGTACAGTGCCACCACTTATAAAAAGTTACCATTTTATGTTAAATAGTGACCACCTTTTATTATACCACTTTCATAAAATGATCACTATTTAGTATAAAGCCAACACCATTTATACATAGCATCATACACAAAAACAATTATTTGTAGAGATGTTAGAAGTAGTACATCAGAAATTTTCTTTGGGCTTTTATGTTACCATATTTTTTTATTGGGTTATTCTACGTGGTAACCCTGTGTTTGTTTGAATTCTAGCTGGTAACCCTTCGTTTTTCAACCACCTACATGGTAACCCTGAACTTATTAAAAAAATTCTCCGTGACCCTCAACTTTTATTCGGTTAAAAAACTCCGTTAGTTTGAAT
>LHUT01001509.1:0-10265 GCA_001412135.1 Silene latifolia subsp. alba
GTTTGTAAAGTTGTGACCAACTTGGCTCAGAGACTTAAGTCTCCCTAGGAATTGTATGACATAAGCTAACTAGATTCCAATAATAATAATTGCTTGCATCTATGTGACTCATTTATGCTATCTTACCATGATTCCCCTATGATCCCATGACACCCTAGTGTCTCTTACCATTTGTTTACATCTCCATTTCTATTTATTTGCCTTGTTATTCATTTGTTTACATTTCCGTTATAGTAGTGTAGTTTACAACTCAAACCAAATCCTGACACTTGCATAAATTGAGATGGATAGGCTAAGAATCCAAAGCACACCATCCCGTGGATCGACCTCGACTTAACCACTTACTAGATAGTTGTTTGTTGAAAATATAAATGTGTTTGATTGAGTGAACAACGTCTCGCTCACCATCACATTCTATGTCTAGAATGACTCTCGTGATGCCAATGAACACGGGTGTTCATAGAGATCATGAGTAAGGGGTGAGAGTACGTATTAGGAAGCTCTTTATTTGAACACCTAATCTTGTCCGCCTCGATAGCGGCCTCTAATAATGATCAGGAAAGTTGTTTATATTTGATATGTCGTCAGTTGTATGCATCATATGCAACATCCAACGTTTTAAACCTAGTATGTGAGATTAGACTAAGTCGGTTTGACATACAATTTAGCAATTAATTGAGTCGAAGTTGGAATTTAGGTTAATTACATGTGAATAAGCATACAAAAGAATATAAAATAAGTTACAATTGAATGTACGTCANGACGGGATTTAGGAAAGAAATAAAAAAAAATTAAAAGAAAAAGAAATTAATTGAAAAGAAAATTAATTGTAATAGAAAATGAGATAAAAGAAATAAGGAAATACATATAAAAATTTTCTCTTTCTAAAATTTTTCTCTTTCTAAAATTTTTCCCTCTCTTTAATGTCTTCTTTTTTTCCCACGCTACCCTGTTTTCTTGCCAATTTTTTTTACTCCCATGGCGAAAACTAGAAGTCGTCTTGCGAAATCAAGTACTGTTACACTCTGTGGCAGCTAAGGTCGCCTCTAATGGTTCTAATGGTGAAAATGGTGAGGAAATTATTGAGCATGATCAACCACCTCGAACTTCGACGACAGTGAATGAATTGATTAATTCCGCCATTGTTACAGCTCAATCTTCTCCTACTGGTATAAATTCTACTTCTCGTGTTAATATTAGTTAGATTTCTGCTTCTAAAGTGGTTAACCCTGTTTTTGTCTCAAACCCTAATAATTCTAATTGTCAATAATTCTAATGTGATTGTTCTCCCATTCTGGATAGTTCTTCTGTTATGGAGCCCATAGCTGTAAATGTTCCGCATACTGATTCTGATAAATTAGATACTGTAATTGGTCATACACATGATACACATACTGTCGAAAAAGTTGCATCTCCATTAAAAGCTCGAAAAACTTGGTCTCATGTAGTTAAGAACCCTACTAAGGCAGGAATGAGTTTCTTTTATTGCAAAGATAGTGCTCAGGCGGTTGAAATTGACATTGGAGAACCTGATTTTGAGAAAGAATTAAAACTTTGGGAGTTCACTTTAATGGGTCATGTTATTGGTGCAAAACCCACATTGAAAAATATCCAAGATTTTGTTACTCAGCAGTGGAGTTCTATAGCACTATCAGTGGTTCAATATTATCGAAAAGGTTGGTTTGCTTTTCGATTTGACTCCCAGGAAACTATGGTAAATGTGCTTAGAAAAGGTCCATGGATGGTTGGTAGTAACTCTCTTATACTGAAGCAATGGTATCCTTCTTTCTCCTTGGAGATGGAAAAAGTAGCTAAGGTTCCCTGTTTGGATTATTTTTCCTGGGCTAGATCCTTATCTCTAGTCTGAGGTGGTGTTAAGCAAGATGGCAAGTAAGCTTGGTAAGCCTTTATTTGCTGATCTAGCCACTACCAATAAGGAGAAATTGTCCTTTGCTAGAGTTATGCGTGAGATTTTTTCACGGGGATCAATTATTGAGCAGTTGGTTACGTCCTTTGGTCCAACGATGCAAAGAGTTTATCAACTAGATGGTTGGTTGGTGAAAATAGATCATTTTTACAGAGAAACCAATCGTGCAGAGTATCTTCGTCGGCCTCTACTAGAGTCTTATTCGCTACTCGACTTCTCCTTATGATTTACGCTATATTCTAAATTTTAGTTGTCTCTTTATCTGGTCAAAGCGTCTCATTATAGACAAGGATATCCGTCTATAGCTACAGACAGGCCAAATATCCACCCATTTTAAGCAAAACAGACCAAATGTCACCACATTAACACGAAATGTCACGTTTTACTTAAAGTGGGTGGATATTTAACCCGTTTATAGCTATAGACGGATATGCGTGTCTATATTGATAATTTGTGTTATCTGGTAGTGTTACTCCTAGGGCTCCCTCTCACGTACCAAAAAAAGAAAATAAAAATAAAAATTGCACGGTTACACTAGTGCTACGACTCTATCAAACACCCATTTGCGGTGGTAAATCGTGAGGAAGAACACTTGCAAACTGGAATTCTAATCGTTGACGAACACATCACAATTTGAAACTTATGGGTAAACCTACTTGTTTTATTCCAATTTATTAGAAAAACAGTAATATTTAATAATTAATTTAGTTGGCGTTGGTAAATGATGTGGTTTTTACAGAAGAAGGAGAAGATTCAACGAAGAAGATGGAAGGAGTGGCGTCAATAGCATTACTTCCATGTGGTTCCATCTCTGGTCATTTCATCCATCTTCCTCACTCTACCTGTTATGGCCTTCATGGCACTGGTATTTTCTACCTCCCTCCTCTTTCCTTCACCATTCCGTCTTTGTAACTGTAAGACGCTTTTACGCTAATATTGTGTAAAACGAATCCACTAACATGGAAATGACCCATAAAAACCCAAAATTGATTTTGTGGGTTTATAAAAATAGTCTGGTTTTGCACTTGTGTTGTAGTTCCTGAATAAGTTGTGTCTCAAAGAGTCTAATTCCTTGCCTTACTTGATACTACATCCCCTTTATAGTGCTCCCGTTTCCTTCTTTTTCGTCCATTCCGACATAATTTGCACCCTCCCCGATCAAGTAGGGTAAACAGGAAAACTTTCATACATCCTTCCTTGGATAGGTACTCCATTGGGGATGGAATGGTAATGTGAATGTAGTTATTTCTTATATCTATCGTTTTGTCAGATGGGACTGGCTAGTATTCTGACTTTTGAACAGGGAATGTATAAGAAAGATAAGGCGAGTATAATTTACGTATAAATACAAGTATAATGGTAATACGTCATTACTCGCTAGGGTTACATGAGGATGCATCCGTAGCTTAGAGAGCTTACAACCCCTATTAGAGATTGTGGCAATGGTATTTGGCAGGTTAGTCAATATATCTACAAAATCCATTAGAGATAGTATATATTCTATTAGTATCTCCTTGTTCTTTGAATTTGTTTTCTTTTGGTGTAAAGGGAGAATTGAGGTGAGTTTTTATATGTCAGGTTTGATTCTAGGGTTCTAGGCCATGAGTATTAGTAGTACCCTCAATGATTTTACGGGACAATTGCTCTTTGTGGTGTGATGTGAATGGTAAGCGTAAGTTGCTAGATTGTTGAATGATAATAGTTACCAGTATGTAATTTGGATTTTGTTCCTTGTCTAAGGATTCGAATTCTGGTATGTGAGAAACTTGCGATGAAGAGAAATTTCTTAACATGTTTAGTAAAAGCAATGAAGCGCAAAATTTATGAAAATCAGTATGTACTTAGAGTCCTCTTGTATCTATGTGGCATAGTGTAACAGCAACAACTTCATAGTAGTACAAAATTTATGAAAATTAGTACTCCGTACTACATAAAAGTTGGCAAACTGAACTCATGGTTAAATATGTACATGAGCTGCAAAAATTCAAAAACTACTAGTGATGTTACCTTCAGTACTAAGCTACCTCCTCTTTGTGATGAACAAAATTTTCCAAATGAAGAATCAAATGGTGCCATTCTATTTTTTCCAGCATCCTATCTGAAGAAAGATCGTTCAGAAATATATTTAGATGATTTTGTACTCCCTCCTTCCCATTTTAATTGTTCCCGTTTCCCTTATAATTTATCCCAATTTAATTGTCCCCTTCAAAATTTAGTTAGGGAAAAGAGTGAACATCTATCATTTCCCCTAGATAATTAACTCTCACTCCATCAATCATAAATTGTCCCCCACTCTCTTTAATTCAAGGGGTATAATTGTTAGTTTTTTCACTTTTCCTTAAATCATCCGGCAATAGAGAGGGCAATAATAATGGGATGGATGGAGTTATATACATATCATTCTAGATGGCTAAGTAAGCATATCGAACACTAGGAATGGAAATGCTTACTTCTAGCCAGATTCATGAACAACTTGAAATGCTTTTAAAATTGGGTTAAGAATTTAGTGGTGGTCAAAATAAAATTATTTTGAATGATGTTTCTGATGGTCGGAGATGATTAACCCAATGTCATAATCAAAGCTTCAAAGGTACTTCCGTCTCATTTGGTTGACCTGCGAGTAGTCTGCGACTAATATTATATGTGGTATTGAAGCACAGTATTATTAGCAATCACGAAAACATCTCGAATGCAAGTATCGCACTATGACGTTGTGGCATGTAAAATGTCGCAATTTTGAGTGTCCTTTTGTACTAATCATATCGGCTGTGTTGGTCAAGTGAAGGATGCATCACCATGGTTGTGCCTTAACTATTACAATTTACAAAGGCACGAGAAAACAGAGAAGATGAAATAGCATTTTTGTTTGGCTGTGTGTGAGCTGTAGACCCGATATTAGTGTTCATCTGTGGGTAGAAAATTATCCTGCTCTTAAATTAATCTAGTTTGCCTGCAGCTCTGGACTGAGATTCCCTGCCTCTTGTTCACTTTGCTGCTTGTGCTTGCTTTCATGAGTTATTTTTGTATTCACTTTGAGACATGTGACAGAATCTGACCTTTGTGTTGCCAACATAGGGTAAGGTTGCATATGTCTGAACCTTCCTAACCTCTGATATGTGGGATCCCTTGAATCGTAGGGATAATGTTGTGGTTGTGGGACATATGACTATTCCCATGTCATCTTAGAGGAGTCTTGCCTATCTCTAGAATAGCTGGTAGAAATCTTTTATCTTTAATACAGCCCTGGATATCACGAACTATGAAAACCTTGGCTGCTCACACTTGTTTAATATTGTGGTTAGGGATAATGTTGTCATTGCTACCCTATGTGTATTGCTCAATGAGGATTCACTTTCCAACACTAGTTACTCCATAACGTCTTTCCTTTCTATTCTTTTGGATTGAAATGCTTCTAAATGTTGGTTAATATCAGTGGTTCAATACCAAGTTGCATTTTTTGTGTCCCAATGGCTTTGGAGCCTCTAGTATCAAATACCTCTTGATTCCGTCGACACTTTCCTATGATATGAATCCAATATCATGACATTGACTAGACCTAGCAAAACCAATCCGACCCGAATAACCCAACCCAAAGTCGATCTGCATCCGAATTAAGGACCCGAATTGACCCGACACTATTCAACCCTTACCCGAATGTTTATTATCGCAACTACCCATCCACATCCAAAAATGACCTCATTCCGAAATGACCCGATCTGACCTGAAACCGATTCGACCTGAACCCGACCCGATTGACCCGTTTACCAGGTTTAGTATTGACCAATCTGTTATATTATGGATTTTATATTATTGCGTTATGATCGGTCATCGCGCCCTGATGTTGGCCAATTATGTGAATGAGACCACTTCAAAATTCAGTCATCGAAACTTTTAAAAACCTTGACAAAGTCGCCGTAATTAGGGTTATTAACTGATATCATTATCAATCTTTTAATGCCTTTTCCTTTTGATCTGGTCTAATTTTTCATTACACATAGACAAATCTTTATCTTAGGTTTTATCTTTTAGTACTACAATACTTGTACTATTAATCAGAAAAATGGATTTGTCGTTCCAGGTCAATGGTGAATTAATGTTAATGGTACCTATTCTTTTCGCGGTTCTCTTTTTCCTTATTTAACCTCTTTGTTTCTTCTCCTTGTTTTGTCTTGTCTTTCTTCTTTGTGTTTTCGCTGCTAAAATTATGTCACTCCGGAAAATTTTCTCTTTTGTGCTTGAGGTGTGCTCTAAATTCACTTTGGTGGCTTGCGTCTCCACAAATTCCACTTTGGTGACCTCATGTTTAAACAACTTCTCGCTTTGTTAACCTAGTTTTAAACAAGTTTTCAATTTGGTGGCCTATGTAGAACATAGTCAATTCCTCTAGATAATGACGTTTTATGGCATAATGAAATGCAAAAATAAACATTAAGTAAATATTAAGGTCATCTTTCCCATAATTTGGCCAAAAAACGCTACTGCTTAAAAATACTTGGTATTTGGATGAACTTTTGGTTAGATTAATCTCGAGTTCACCAAATGGAGGAATGGCTCAAGTCTCAGGTCACTTAAGTAGAATTTGCATATGCTATATATGAATCGATTTATTCTTGTCAAAAAAAAAAAATATTTCCATAGCATCAAAGTTAAATTCGCTCAATTCTCATGGCATCTTTCATCCCTTTTGGTTCAGCTCTTTTACTATGGATTATATGTCACTACTTCTTAGTCTTGGTGATTTTCTGGTTTTTGATGATAATGGTGTGGTTGATGATGAGTTGGTTATGTGGATTATGAGTATGGGGGAGCCATCTTTTTACACTATCCATATGATAAAAGGTCGCGGAAATTCTCTTTTCAAAGACGGTAAATTATCCCTTGCTGGTAGTCTCTATAAATTGGCTCTAGAATTTTTCTGTTTTATTGCCATTCCGCCCACACAAGAACAACCTGCGGCAACTTCGCTTGTCCTATCCCTTGTCCTTAATTTAGCCGCTTTGAGTTGAAGCGCTTTCACTACAATGAGGCCCGATGTTTCTCCAATGTGGTCTTAAACTTTGATCCCTTCAATGTGAAAGCTTTGTATCGTAGAGGATGCGCCTTAAAGAAATTGAATCTCCTTGTAGAGGCCAAAAATGATTTAGAGCATGCCTTGAAACTTGACCCGAAAAATAAGGACGTTACTCGTGAACTCAGCTCTGTCACTGAATGCCTTCTTCTGAATTCCAATGGAAAAAGGGTCGCTTGTCCTTTTGATCCTTTAGGCAGAGACCGGAAAGGTAAGAAACCTTTACTTGACGTAGATATGGACAACAAGATTGACCCTATTGATGTTGTGAGTGGTGCTTCTTGTAGTACAATGGAGTTGTTGGGAAATGAGATAAGCTGTGTGAAAAAGGATGGTTGCGGGAGTTCAGACATGTTTACGGACTCCACCATCATTACCGAGCCTTACCCTCCCACGACACTTTGGTGTGATAGTAAGCCTTCTATTTCCCTTGTCCCGGAAACTACTAAATTCAGTTTTACCAACAAAAAACATTCCCACAAAAATTTGTATCTTTCAGCCAAGGATTACGAGACCTTGATGCTAGGGAAAAATCTACAATTTTTCCATCCTATATCGGGGGCTTCCATGAGTGTTCGTCCCGTCATCACTAAATCTTTTACCTTGACGGGAACTCCCCATGAAGATCTTTCACGGGAAGCAGCAGTTCCCTCTTATTCTCCTTTGCCCATCCATCATTTTACAACTTCGGACATTGGACCAACAAGTACTCTGAATAATTCTGATGACGAAGACGCTGATCATCACGAGGTAAAGAGAGCACGTTTGTCAGCCGAAAGAAGTTTCGATCAAATTAGTGAAGTTAGCGATATTTCAATGATTGAAGCCGCCATTTTGGACCAGCCTGGGAACACCAACTCTATCCCCGTGCCAAGTCAAAGCATGTTTGTTTTCACAGCCATGAAGACACATTCAAAGAGGGCTTGCAGCAGATTTGAGGCGAAGACTAGTAGCCGACATTGTTCAACCTTGGTTCGAGGAAAGGTAAAGGGTAAGTCTCTGTTGACTGTTAGGGATTCATCTGTTTTTTGCAGGTTTGGAACTGTGGAGAAGGTTGTGAGTTTTAAGAGAAAAGAGGATGACGCAATCCATTTTGATAGCCATTTTCATCCCCCATTTAAAAAGCGTCGTCTTTGTGTTCGTGTTAATTCGGTTTGTAATAGTAGTTATGTTAGTTGCGTTTCTAGTAGTTTAGGGGTTTTTTTTGGCCCTCGGCTTGTTTTGTAGCGGCTTTGTTTGTACTCGAACTTTATTATATATATAAAACTAGTACACATTTGTCTATAAAAAAAAAAAAAAGTGAAATTTTCCAATTTTGTTATTTGTATCTAATATCTTGCTAATTTTTAAAGAGCTGACGTGCGAAAGGGAGTGCAGCAGAGGGGAGGATTACCGCTTGATTAAGCTGGAAATTATTGATTTCAGGGTAATATAAGATGCCCTACATCCTGCTTTCTCCATGTCCTATTGTTTATCTTACTAGAAGCACTTTTTTGCCTTTCTATTTCATTTTCCAACCTACCTGCTTGACAGATCAACAAACAGGTAGCCGTGGTTGTGGAATGCAAAGGACATGATGCTGCTAGGTTTCATAATGTTGAACATGCTCATGGGTAAGATTTCTTCATCAATGTTTTTTTTTTTTTTTTGGTTTCTTGTCAGCCGACCCCAAATCATTTTGGGATTAAGGCTCAGATGTTATTTTTTTATTTTTTTTTGGTAGAAATGTAAGTTCCTACAATTAAGCAAATTACAACAAAACTTTCTTCTGCAAAAGTGGCCCAAATCTCGTGGTATTTCACCATTGCACAATATCAATAGAAGCCTAGTTCGTAACCAATCAGACAGCAATTCCAAGCGTCTTCTACTAAACTTGCACTTGAAGAACAGATGGCTATGATCTTCAGCTTCTTCACACGGGAAGCACAGTTCATCTCTGCAAATATTCATCCGAATCAGTCTGTCTTTTGTTAACCACCTGCCCCAACCAGGAAATAAGGTTATGCTTGTTACTGATTCTGTTCCTGACCCAATGATACCAATCAACCTTTGATCCCATATGCACTAACCATTCATACCCTGCCGCTATTTAGTATGCTTGTCACCCTTATTCCACCAATTTTCAATTTTCATAGTACCCTGGCAGGCTGGCACAAGCTTGTCCTTAACCCAACAAATTTTTCTCCATGTCCAACTATTCCCTGCTCCGGCAAATACCCTTTCTAATCCTCATTTCTTAAATATATATTATGAATCCATTTCACCCATAAATGATCAGCCTTTTACACAATTCATCACATATTTACCACTGGCTGCTATTTTCCATCGTAAAATGCCAACAAAACCTTACTCCACAAGCTTTTTAGGCTTACATATCTGCTCTCAAGCAACAAGTGGAGGTGAGGATGCACACTCCTGCCCTTGCAATAAGAAATTCCTGCATATTGCAGTTATCTTCTTCATTATACTCACAGACAGTATAAAGATCCTAGCCCAGTATGTGAACCCCCGCGGTTATACAAAAGAATAAATACATAATTAGCAGCGGAAAATACGTAAATTTTAAAACTTCGAGGCATGGTCGCAGAGTTCACTGAAAGCATTTGAAAACTATTTAACCTAATTACTACTTTTACAAAATAAATACATAATACGAATAGAAATACTCGAGGGATCTCGGATCCCTCCGAATTTTCAAAAAGTGCAATAACGAATGATAATTGAAAGGGTGTATTGTTGCCTCAACAACGCTCGCTAGCCACTCGTCTTGTAACCCCCCATCATATAACACAACATATAACACCGACCGACCTGTCACCTGTCATTCATAAAAATAAATGTAACAGTCAGTGCGGAGTAACTCAGGTGGCATCCCAGCCATATTACAATGTAATAACGTAAGTACAATACAAACCAGACAAGTTTATCAAACATACGTCATAGGATAAATAAATAAATCGTGTGATAACAGAATGGAAACAACCCAAAACGTGTCCCACTTTACTACGACTAAAAACGACATCATAATAAAGAAAGCACGGGGGATAACCCATGACCAAAGACGACATAGTGGACCTGTCCCAACGTACTAATGCCAATTAACCATAAAAATTAAGTAACCAACGATCTCCCGGTAGGACAACTAAATAGCATCACGCTATCGGGATACAACACATACCCCAGTAATCGGACTACAACACATAGCCGATATAAGAAGTCCTAGCTTAAGTACAGTATCAGCCTTTCGGTAACCCGACACTATACTCTCGG
>LHUT01001510.1:5522-15830 GCA_001412135.1 Silene latifolia subsp. alba
GTGACGTGTGCACTAAGTAGCATGGTGTACAGCTTTATACGACGTTGCTTTTTTTTGTTTTTGTCAATAAACGCAGCGAACAACTCCATCATCACACCCAAAGGGGATGACTAGTCTTGTTGCATAAACATCAAACATACAGGGTAAATATAGAAGCAAAAACACAACCAAAGACGACACCTCAACATCCTGGTAGATACAAGGCGGTTCACCTTGCTAGATCAAGGTGTCTAAAAATCAGCTTAAAAAATTGTCATTACAAAATGAACAAACAAAGTGAATAGAAAATTATGCACAAAAACACTCAAGATACGCAGCCCGTGCTATTCCTGGCCATTGTTGGCATCATATATGCAAGCAGTCAGCAGGTTCAATTCCGATACATGAGTGTTTCAAAATGTACAAATTGGGCATTGGTTCAGGGCAATTACTCCAAACGTAAGATGAGCCTCTTTCCTCCGAATCGCTATTTACAGAGTCAACAGCTCCGACAAGTAGTGAGGATTTGCGTACTCCTCCCCGATTCAAAGCGGCAACCGCCAAAAAAGCTCACATAAATCCATCCCCCTCAAGTGACCACATCCACAAGTATTTAAGCCGATACAATTACAATGTCTCATATCTCCAAAAATCAGTTGACAAGTTATGACAAGTTAGACCTGCCTGATACCTTCTGTTCTTCATCCAAGCTCTGGAACCGAAAAAGTCAAAAGCCATGGTACTTGGCTAAAGAGGCACATGCCCACTTTTCAATACTTGAACTGGTAATATTGTCGACAAGTCCAGCAAATGTTAATATTACAAAATCCCATTCAAAACTCTTTGATAGTAGTCATACTGCCTTGTCCTCCATGCATCTAAGCTGCTGCTTATTAATGACAGGACCAAAGAGACACATTGCTGCAACAAACAGATAGCACATTTATGAAAAGCAACGTTAAACTCCCAAAAATATTTGCGTAAAGCGGTCTTACACTAGTTCATTGTAAAAAGGATCCTCTTCCTAATTACTTTTACATGATTTGCCCTGTTAAACTACTCTGTCTGCAGCTTTGACCATTAATAAACTTCCCAGGTTCCAATTTGAAGTGTGCACTGATAAGCTTCCAACTAGGAATCTTGTTTTTCCTTGCTACATATTATTAGCGATCATTATAATTTGACACCCCATATCTTTCATCAACTCGCAATTTTATCCAAATGTTATTATGTTCCATATTTTTTATGCAAAAAAAAACGGAAAGTTTATTCACGGAAGATGAATACATGACAAGGAGTTGAGAAGTAAAAAAAACCTCTTCCGTGAGACTCAAGTGGAATCTTTTCCTCAGATTCTGTATGGTTCGCTGGCCCCCTTTAAAGCACGGAAATCCAGAATCCTGAATCAGATATCGAGATTTTAGTAATTAGAGCTAGCATCATGATAACTACAAACTGTAAGTTATAAGCGTTTTTAAAAAAAAAAAAACGATTCTCCATTGCATTCCAAACCAAAAATAAAAAAGATTCTTCTGTAAAGGCTCTGGATCCGGTTAATAAATTACTCCTATTAATTTTTTCCAAAGTTTTTTGAGAAACATACTTGCAGAAAGACGGAATCTTTCTGATATGCAGTGCACAAGTAGGCTTACTGTTTAGTGTGTTCAATCAAATTGCATAAGAGGCAAAAGGTTAATTTGATACTAACCTGCAGCATATCCACTAGAAGGATAATGCGCTCTGCATGCTTGCGACAGGTAAGGAAACCTTGAATACAGAGAACCTATTACAAAGTTTTTGCATTATGAATAATCCCACATAACCCCATGTCAAGATTGCAAAAGATGAAACCCATAATTGCTCTACTTACTTTAAAATAGTCAAAAAACTCACTGGGAACTCCCTCTGCGTCAGAATCCATGACCTAGAACAAATGCAATTTTTAAGCAATGAAAATATGAAAATTTGAAATTTAGAAACCCAGAAAAAAAACATGAGGAATTCAATAAACAGGACAAAAGGTGACTGTAATAACTCAGGAACACGGTAGCTTGAAATATACCTCTAGAAGCTCGCGGGTCAATTTAAATGGTGCACTTTCAAAATTAACCCCCCCAGGAGAGTTTGACAACATGAATCCGAAGTCAATATGTATGATATGACCCTCTTCATCTAACAAAAGGTTGCCATTGTGTCGATCTTTGATCTATGGGATAAAAGAACGAATCATAAGTTCAGAAATCAGTCAGATATCAAAAACAGCACAACTACAAGAGCTTCACATCTGATGAATGAAATGACACCTGCAGAAGGTAGCACACAAGAGAGTAGCCCGCCATGCTTTCCACAAAGTTCCTCTGCCAAAGAATACAAGAAGATAATGGTGAAGTCCGTGACTCATGAAGAGGGTATGCAAATATGCACACAATCTTTGACGTTAAAAGTGCCAACTACGTATACCACAGCCTTTTCTCATAACAGTAGTTTCACTCATACTGTCATACATTTTCAATTTGCCTGGAAAAAAAAGGTATTTATGAATTATGTTGTATCATATATTCATATCCATGTCTTGGACTCATGTTTAAGGCTCTCATCCAGCCAGGGAATATACTTTCTTTAGAGAGAAAAAGTAAAATCTCAATGGATTAAGAAACAAGTGACAACCAATTTTATACATGCCCTACTGCAAATTTTTTAGCTATGATATGTCTGCATTTAAGTGAAATTTTGTGAACATGCGAACAACCCATAAACTTGAGCCAAGCCAATCAAATAAGCGCCGATTTTGACATCAGGGAAGATTGGATATTTTCTACCACCAACAGATAAATTCTTAACCAAGTTACCTACGCAAATTAAAACAATTTACAAAAGCAAATAAAGACTGCAATCAAGTGCAGGTTGCTAAAGAATAGATGCCACAAGCAGCCACCCAAAGATAGATTTCTCTTCCTCAGTTGGCCATTTCTATTGTAGAGAACCTCATTGTCGTAAGATACTACAAAGTAAAACTAAGTAAAATAATACTCCGTATAATTGTATTGTAAAAATATAGTAGAACCTTATGTATTAAACTCAAAACACTAATCAATTGCTATTTGTTCACAAGTAATCGCAAAATTGAACAAGATTGTTCTATGGTTATCGATTAGATAGCTCAACTTAATAGGATGCTTTTCTATAAACATGAATTGAAGTTACATTTAGAATTGTATAATAAGAAAAAAAAAACCTATATCTTTATTACAGCCAAATAATGGGATCATAAAGCCTAGGATCGTAAAATCATGTTAAGATTTATATTAAACATTCTAAGACGATCAGAATCGTAAGACCCCTCAAACTTGAAATCCTACATAGAATCGCGATCGGCCATCACTAATTGGATGGTAGGATCGTAAGATTCTATGATCCAAATTGGTATTCTGACAAAAAAAGAAATGGTTGACACAGCAAGGTCAGCAGCACACAGAATCCTCCAAACAATGCAAATCCTTATATTCCAACTAATGAACGTTCGATAAAATTACCAAGAATCATGCATGTACCTGAGCAAGTTTAAAACTCGGAGAGTTTTCCTGATACTTTGCATTGAAAAAATCACGCAAACTCGTAATATTATATCTACTCTTGATTGAGTGAATCGAGGCCTGTAAAAAGTGATAAAAGGTTGGCACCCATGAGCTCTCCACTTAATGCATTATAATAGTAAAGCATCAGTATCTCGAGCCAATACAGTTAGTTACCGTGTCTGGAATCGTTTCAATGAGAGCTGTATAAGATGAGGTTACTAAGACCTCATAAGGGCGCAACCATAAAGGTAGTCCAGCTTCTTGGAATATATCTGAAATAATTAAACCCAAGCACAAATAAGAGAAATCCACTTGCTGTAATTAGATTGTAGGGCACACTACTATGAGAAAAACATACTAAAATGACACTAACCCCTCCCCTTCCTCATTTAGCATTCGATGTACAGTTATCTCTAAATATCTCATCTCCAATCGCATGCAAAACATTATTTGGGACCATATAAGCAAGAGTATTAGCCAAAGGGAGACCATTAGTATACACTATAGACTTCTTTCAAAACAAAAGTGCTCACTATACACTATCTTGAATGAATAAATGACTATTACACTGCAGAATTTACAAGTACCAGGGAACAAAGAGGTCAGGACACACACCATAAAAGTGAGATATAAGTTGCACAGCCAAATGCTCCTGCCTGCAATCATCACCACTTTTCACAATGACCTGCATAAAACAAAACAAAAAATGGACTGGAACTTTAAATGCCCGTGTAACATGAATTCAACGTGATTGGTATCTTGAATACCTCATTAAATACAAACACACCCAGACGCACACGCAAAGCAATCACACAGCAACATCAGACAAGCAGACAGCATAGCACATGGTTTACTTTGTCAATTCCAGTGCTAAATCAATAAAATAGCACTCAAGTCCTTCGCTCAAAAAAAAAAAAAAAAAAAAAAAAAAAAAAAAAGAACACCTATATCAGTATATTTCAAAGTTCTACAACCAAACAGAATTCATGGCAAATATCACAAACGGAATGATGAGAATTACAGCCCAGATTTCCTAGTTCCTATGATTGAATAATTTATCAGATAGTAGGTACTATAGAGTACAGGCTTGAAAATGAATCCTTGGATAACAGGCCATCGCCATGTATCACCTTTTGCCACTCGATAAAATATATCACCCCTAAAGGAACAAGACGGATTATATAGAGGAAGAGAGATAAGGGCGCCATCTCAGTAAAATTTATGAAGACACTTATATTGAACACTTACAGAGCTCAGATCCCAACCAGGCAATTGTCCATAAACTGAACCTTTACGTATTCTTTCCTTCTTCACTTCCCAAAGTTCACCAGATAATGCATCTGTGGGGTTCGGAGGACCACCGTTTGCAGCCTGCATGATGGCAAAGAATAATTACACCTACTACTTTCTACACCTTCTACAATATCCATTATAGGTCCCACCATAAAAGGGTCTGACGCAGCCACGAATATGAAATCTTGCTCTTAGCTACACCCCTTGCTTCAAACATTTAAATAACACTTAGGGGGAAAAGTGAATGCTTATCAGTAAGAACCTTATGTTGCGCGTCAGATGAATCCTGACCAGGCCCCTTAACAGGCAATCCAGGCGGTGCTTCCCCTTTAGCAGCAGCAGCCTATGTAAGAAAAAACAAAAAGTAGCAATAAAATATTTTACTCAGAACCGAATCACGAAATTACAACAGCAAAGTTTACATTCAAAAAATGTGTTACTATAAAGGCAAACATGAGACTATGAGAAAATCAGCAGAAACAAATGATGCAGAACTTAAGAAAAGATAGTGGGTGTAGAAAGTAGAATATAATGTGAGCAATTCAATGAATTGAGATGAGAGATGATAGGTGCAGACATGCGGGAAGAGGTGGTATGGATTAAGAAGCTGTTCTAGGATTTTGTTTATAGGTAATGTAGAACATCGAATAAAAGTCACCAAGGCAGTGACACTCATGTACTAAAAGACAACAAGGAGGAGAAGCCCATATACAAAAGAGAGCAAGAAGATTAAACTCTCAAGCTATCATGGGTAATCTTATGTGTGTAAAGACGATTAAGATGTGGTTGAAGAATTGAGCCAAATAACCAAAAAGAGGAAGGCAACTGACCCCTCCAAACTCCAAATATCTCATAGTTCCGAACTTTGCCATTAGGTAGTTGAAAATTCAAAATTCTTTACCAAATAAATTAACTCCATATTCCAGCGAAACGTAAAACATCTATTCGCTGAAATGTTTTCCCATCAATTACATCATAGGCATTATGTCATCAGTATTGAATTAAATCTAACATTCACGGAAAGCAAAGGTAAAAGGAACCCCAAAAAAACCGAAAAATTCTTCTTGCGCTTCGGGGATAAATCTAGTGCAGACTTGTTGTCGGAAGTAAATGGCAATAACAATTTCAACAAACACAAAGGTCATATTTTATTACGATATAAAACATAAAAGTTACAGCTAAAATAAACAAAAGGATCACAACTTCGCAAGTCCTCTAACAGATTCAGTAATACAGAAATAATCTAAAAAACGGGAACTCACTCCAGAGTCCAGGTGTATATGTCATGCACTCATGCATCGATTAGACAGTTGAAGTAGACAAATACTACAGCTTGGGTCAGGTAAGAAACAAACATCTATCTAGTACTGAGATAATCAAAACCAGCAATAGCATACCTTCACTTCTTCCATAGCTACCATGCTTGGGACACGGCGATGCTCTTTTTTACGCGGTGGCACTTGATCCTCTATGTCTTCTAATCTGAGCCTGGAATCAGCTGTAAGTACAACTCTCACGTATTCCAGATCATATTGATGCCCTACTCTTAATACATCACTTTGTCCGTGGAAGGAATGATCACAGCAGTGTTCCTCCACTGAGAGGTTGACATTTACAAATTTCACTTTCGCCTCCTTAAACTGACCCATGGCTCGGTCAATCGCTTGAGACGTTGATCTAGACATTCCATCATCAATACGGTAATCCTCTTGGGCAGTACCCAATGGATAGGCCCAGGGAGGTGGCTTCGGCAATAATGCGTCTCCATTTGCCAAAGGAATTCCTGCTTTGGATAATTTTTGGGCATTGGATGTATCCTTGATATAACTGGGAGAAAATCCAATTAATCCTCATTAACTTCTGAAACATAGAAACATTCATAGCCAACTCCCCGGATACTAACTTTTGCCAACTTCCCCTACTAAAAATAAAGAAAAACTAACACACATGCTGCAGAACAAATACCTTGGAGTCTCACACTTCAAGACCTCCACACAAATAAGATAAGGTGCTTTCTCTCGCGAATTCAAAAGGAGTGCTTCATCTTCTGGTATGTTCAGCACACGATAAACCCCTTTTCCTATAGGAAAGCACACACCTGACAATAAAATGATTCACAGACACATCAGTCAACGTAACACATCTCTCCACTCAAAAAATCAAATAACCAGTGTCTACAACACTTCCAAGTATTGCAGGTGAGGGGTCAGGCAAGGAGCAAATTCCTTTATAAAGACAATAAAATGGACATTGATGCTTGGAATAAATGCAAGTATACAAGACTTTGACATGATTTTGGAAAACAAATAAATAGCTTTGTCTTAACAACAGTCTATAGTTGTACCTCCACTAGCTTGTGCTTCAGCCACATGGGCATTGATCTCTGCAAGGGACTAAAAAGAGAAATCACTTATAAATAACGGCGAATACAAAAAAAAGGAACAATTCAGAAAGTACATCTGAATAAAGAATAACATGATGAATCACCTCTCGCAATGCACTTTTACGATCTTCCATTGGAAAAACATCCACTAAACCATAGGAAGTTTCACAAAGTGCGTGTACAAAGTCGAGCGACTCGTGATAAGCTCCTTTACGAAACTGGGATGCAGCACTATTCGGAAGTGGAGGCTTGGAAATAGTTTTTTCATTCCAATTCCCCGGTGAACCTGCAGTACCAGAATGTTTCTGCAACATTCACAACGTGAGATAAATGAGAAAGTGAGAGCATAATACTGAAGAACAAATTACTTCTACCTCTACATTGAAATATAGCTCCTTCTGACCAAGTATTTTTTTTTTTTTAGAACAATGATACATTATTCTTCCAGCCTCCAAAACCCAGAAAGACCCGATTAGGACACAGAATTAACAATTTTTCCTAAACAAACATTAACTTAATCAGTCACTAAAGGATAACACAATTGTTGACGCATGTTAAACGCATAACAGAAAAATATCGATCTTATGTTCATTGAACCTACAGATTCCTCTATGTTTCACCTGAAGAAAACACACAAAAACATTAACTAACCTCTTTCTGTTTCTTCTGGCCAAAAAGCTCTGAATCCTCCAAAGATCTATCCCGATCACGGAAAAGCTTACGAAAGAAGTTCTCTGTCCCTGGACTGCTTTCCAAACCATTTGCATCTGGAGACGTGATCTTCACTTCTTCTGGATGAACACGAAATAACCTTCGGAATAGTGGAAACTCTGAAGAATCGTCATCATCGCCATTGGCAAAAACCTTGTCTTCATCGTTTAGGCCATCGTGAACATGCTTTCTGTCATCAAACTTCTCCTTAAAAAATTTGCGGAAAAACCCCTCTTTCTCATCTTCTTCATCATCATTCCTCTCAATCCCATCCTTCTTATCATCAAACTTCTCCTTAAAAAACTTCCGGAAAAAACCTTCTTTGTCGTCATCCTTACCTAACCTGGAGATATTTTTCTCTTCATCCTCATGTCTCTCATTTCCATCCTTTCTGTCCTCAAACTTGTCCTTAAAAAGTTTCTTAAAAAAGCCTTCCTTCTCTTCATCATCCACTGATTTCCTACTCGCATCCTTATCTTCTTCATCATTTCTTTCGCTGCCATCTTTCTTGTCATCAAATACCTCCTTGATAATTTTTCTGAAGAAGTTTTCTTTCTCATCATCGTCTATGGATCGAGAAATCGACCTCTCTTCAGAATCACTCTTACTATCGCGAAACAGTCGCTTAAAGAACCCCTCTGAGCTGGCGGTCAACTCATCATCATCATCCTTGCCATCTTTCAGCAACCTCCGGAAAAAACCATCCTTCTCGGAGTCATCATCATCCTTCTCAGCGGACTTCCGGAACATTAAAGCATCCTTAACCTTTTGGCCAGGCATAAACTTCTTAAAAAGCCTATTATTCTCATCAGGCGACATCTTCCCACTAGCATCTCCCATATTCGACCCCGACAAAGGAGAAAAAGAGAACGACCTTTGTGTCGGTGGGGAGGACCCCAAGGACAAGAACCGTTGCTTAGACGAAAGCAACCTGTTAATCATTTGATTCTTAGCCCCCGAACCAACCCCCTCACTCTGAGGCGGCTTAATCAAAGGCGGCCACTCTCCTATCAAAGTAGCCGCTATCTGACACTTCTCTTGTATCCTACTAATCCCTTCATTATCATCGGAATCCTCAATCTCGGCCATCAAAAACCAATGCACCTTCAACGCAATCTTAAGCGACTTACTACACACATCAATCACAAACTTATCCAAGGACGGACTAGGCTTATGCACCATCATATAACAAATTTGAAACAAGTAACCCTCAATTCCAGTCAAGGGCAGCGTATACATTCGATTACACAAGTAATCCCGAACACCGGGATGATCATGCTTGTACAAGTAGCTAACAGCAATCCATTCACAAAAGAAAGCTGAATCGAAAAAGCGAATGAGCCAACCATTCTCACCTACACTTTCACTACTAGTAATAGGGTTAGTCCTAGTAATCTCCCTAGGAAACTCATCCGCCTCTCCTATAGTTATCCCTAATAATCGAACCATATCGACTACAGTACACTACACCTTCCTTCCTTGCCGGTCAAATTCCCAAAATCACAATCATCATTTTCCAAACCCTAACCCTAAAAATCGATCATATGATCACGCCAGATCAAACCTAAACCCCGGCGGACATTAATTTCCGCCAGGGGAATCGCTAATCCTGATTAATCCGCAACTAATTACGTTACACTAGTTGATTACTGATTAAAATAAGTTGTGATCATATCAAATCGAGGAAAGTTAATAGAGATCGGAGCTTACGGAGGAAAGAAAAGGTCGTCGGAGAGTTCGCCGGACACGTAAGATTCCGGCGAGAAGTCAGACAGTCGCCGGCGAGGGAGAAGAGAGAGAAAAGAGAATTTAGGAAAAGTCAAAAATAATAAATTTAGCGGAAAATAAAAAAGGGGGAGTGGAAAATTATTTGAAAAGAAAAGGGGGGGTTGGTGCTAATGTGCGCCTGCAAGTAAGCAAGTGTGGGAGACGTGATTGACGGCCAACAAATTTAATTTAATTTGATTTGATTAAAACTTGATTGAATTTGATTTAAGGATTAATTAGTGGATGGATCTCGTGGAAATGTGGCATGGAAGTGTCAAGGATGAAGATGATGCATCATGCATCTGTGTTTTTTTAACGGAAATTCTTAATTTCCTTGCCTAACTTTTTAGTCAAATTTATGCTTCTTTAGGTTGAATAATCTCATATTAATTTATTTTTTTTAGGTAAATCTATAAACTACTATTAAAAGGCATCCTAAAAAATGTCAACTAGACAAAGCCACGTAAGATTTATAAAAGCCACATAGACATTCACATTGCAACCTTGGTTAAGATTGACACACGTCTACCTAACTATTCTCTACGTAGACATTTATACTATATAGTTAAAAGACTACTTATACCATTTAATTTTATTACA
>LHUT01001511.1:4084-14176 GCA_001412135.1 Silene latifolia subsp. alba
TTACTGGCCAGGATTAATTAATTAGTCTTGCAAATTAGGATTATCACCGACCGGGGGTTAAGATTAATATTGGTTGCGACAATTGAATATACTGGCTTAATGATAGCCACCGCATGTTAAGTTTAGATTTAAAAGGCATATTAGAGTCGACCGATCATATGACCTTAAATAACTTAATTATTTTTTTAATTAATTAAATCGCACCCCCGGATAATTGATCTAGAAAACCTAAACCGTATACTCTTTTAATATATTTGAATTCATCTTTATTTATATATGCAATTAGTTATAGTTAAACAAACCAACCTTCAAGAGATTGTTACCTTTAGGACAAATTATTACATTAACAAATAGATTATTACCGTCTCCTTGTCGATACCATAACCTACTTATCACTGACTACTAGTTTACTTTGATTTAGGGGACACGATTTTACTCTTGTCAGGTGGCTGCGACTCCAACTGGTAGAATACTAATTGAGGCTATCTAATTGGTGGTTGTTGGTGTGATTGCGGTAACTCCTACAAGGACATTAGGAGGTAACTCCTACAAAGACATTAGGAGGGTACTTGCTGGTAGGTCGGGCTGTAGATTCATGGGTGACGACTGAATTTTGGTTGCTACCCGACATGATGGTGAATGACTTTATGGTAGTTTGGCTACATAAATCAATCACTAAGCCCCACGGGCGGTCACCAGTTTTTTTTGTTGGGCAAAAATTTATCATTTAATTTCGTTAAGAAATAAAATTACAATTTGCAAATTCAAGCGAGAAGGTTACTCTAAAAAATAAAAAAAATCCCATATAGGGTATTCAAAATTGTCTCTCTCCCGTATACGGTATATCCCGCCTCTAAATTCAAAATTCATTTGAGAATTTGAGAACTTAAATACCAGTCTCTACAGTGAGGTAGCGGAACAAAAGCAACATAAAATTAAGGAAAAATCCAGATAAACACAGCCAGCGAATTTGGTACGACAATGGCTGAAATCGATCAGGAGAAGCAATTAACTCGCAAAATCGCCACCATTTTCGAAGAAAGCAAATTTTCATACGCTACTCACAATCGAAAACTCAAGGAACTTTCAATTCTCAGATCTACTTCTTCTTCTTCGCCCAACAATTTCTTCATTTGCTTCTGCAAAGCGCTTTCACCTCTATTCCTTTTCCAGCGTCGAACTCCCTCCGCTGAACGCATTGTTCGCTTTGCTTCCGCCTTCGCTTGCTTCGCTGACTCCAAAAATGCCGTTGTTGATCACTCTTTTCTCGAAGATTTCATGTCCTTTCTTCTCTCCGCCGTCTCTTCAGCTAACAAAACTGCTAGGTTTCGCTCTTGTCAGATTATTTCCGAGGTATTATTTTATTCTTTTGTTATTCATTTCAATGAATTCAACAATTACTTTACTATTTAACCCGCTTTCGCTAGGGTTTTAGTATTACACTGTAAAATTATGGCTGTATGATCTGTCTTTATTATTTTGAAAATTAATCCCTACCTCTCAGTCTCATTTTTTACCTTTATATTCTTTTTGAGGGGTATTTTAATCGAAAGGTAAACAAATGTTTTGGACGGAGAGAGTACTTGGGTTTCTGTTTGGTCCGCAACTATGTTTGTCAAAAAAGTAATTTATGATTTTTAAGGTATACCTTCTGATTTTAAATGCTGAATTCTATGTATTGTCGTAATGATTCGGAATGCTATCTTTTTGGGTCTTTTTGTGAGCCAATTGAAGTACCCCCTGGTGTTGCTAAATTATGGATGTCACATAGGAAATCCAGAATCATTTCTCTTAGTCCTTAGCTGCGTTTTCAGTTAATTGTTCGTCAATTTTCTTAATTCTTGATTCCTTAAAGTTGGAGTCGGATAGGCGTGGTGTATTGGTTCTGACAATTGGACTATAGTGTAGCATAGTGGCTCTTGTATGTTATCTAAGACGTTTTAATGGGAATATATTTTATGAAAGGAAGAGTGTTGGCCATTGTATTCTCAAATCAATTATGGGTATACCATAAGGGTGTTCTATTTTTACTTGTGAAATTTCCATTGAAAGATTTAAGACACAATGTCTGCAGTAGTTAACAGAATCTTATTAGTTCTCTTCAAACAGGAGCTAATCATTTCATTGATAAGTTGTGCAATGCAACAAAGAGTAACCGGTGTTTAGCTTGTACAAAAATGTTTGGTGGGAATGTACCATAAAAAACCAACAATGTTTTTCTTAGATGATGTCTTTCTTCTTTGCTTTCTTTTCGTTGGTCTTGTTGAATCCCAAGAAGTTTAGACTAATATCAGCCTTTCTAAACTCGTGCAGTTCCGTAATTCATTAAATCTTTTAGGGGAAGGTTTTGTAATAATTTACAGCAAGACTGTCTACAATTAAAACTAAAGGAGCCAACTAAGTAACAAGAATCACTTGTCAATATTAAAATGGTCATTTACTGTAAGAAAAGGGTCACTGACTATATTAGAACTTAGAAGAGCCATTATTGTGGTGTGACTTCAATTTCGAAGTAAAAATTGGTTTCTTGATATTCTTTCTTATTATGAAGCTAACTTGTATGAGAACTTTTGTTCTCAATTTCTCTGGCTAAATTTTGAGTCTTTTCCCCTTGTCCTACTATAGGTTATAATGAGGTTACCAGATGATGCTGAAGTGAGCAGTGAGCTATGGGATCAGGTGATAGACAGCATGATGATTCGGGTTGGTGACAAGATTCCAATAGTTCGTACATATGCAATCAGAGCTCTCTCACGTTTTGTTAATGATTCTGAGAATAGTGACGTACTTGAACTATTTATTGAAACGCTGGATTCAGAGCAGAACGCAGTAAGTAACTTCAATTGCCATGCTCTAGCAAGCTGATCAGAAAGTTCTTGTTATATATTTTTCTTAGGTTTGTGGGGGAGGAGTGAGCGGGCTTTTACCCATTAATGTTTGAGTCCTTAATGAACTTTTTCGGTAATACAACTATGCAGGATGTGCGAAAGACAGTAGTTCTATCATTGCCCCCTTCGAATGCAACGTCAACAGTAATCGTTGGCTGTACTCTTGATGTTAGTGAGTCAGTTCGCAAAGCAGCTTATCTTGTATTGGCTAATAAATATCCTCTCCAGAGCCTGAGGTAAATTTATGTTCTATATTTTTATTGGTTAGGATTTTTTAAATTTCTTCTCTTAAGTTAGGTCGACATGTTCTGGTTTTGGAACTCAGATCAATGATTGGTACAAATTCTATCCTGACTGGGTCAGCGTGGGATAGAAAAGATTTAAGTTAAAGCTGGGATACTGGTAACAGAGGCTGTAAACTGCTCTATGACGCGAAGCATCCGCAAATATACAATTTCTCTATCTGTTGGATATTGTATACGGCCTTTAAACTTAATGACTCGTAAATCATGCTACATATGGAGCTGTTCTTCCCTGTCCATGTATTTTATGATCTTGCGGAGCAGGAAATGAAAAGAAGAGTCAACTATTATTAGCCGTATAACTGTCAACAGACAAAACCTATAAATTATTTTGGACCTCAGGCTTGTGTCATTGGATTTTATATAATCTCATAGTTCTACATGGGTTCTTGTTTGGTAGGCTATGTTGTTTTGGCTTTGCTCATCACTTAGGGCTGGTGTGGATACAAATGGAAGGGAAAGGGAGGGGAGGGAAGGGGAGGGGAGGGGCTATTTTAATTTTCCTTGGAGGAGGGAAATATGGGGATCCAATTTCCCTTCCCCTCTAAATCCCCTGGAATTTGCCTCCCTCCATTTCCCTCCAGATCTCCCCATTCAAGCATGCCCTTTGTAGATCCTTTCTTTAATGGAATAATCTAAGAAGGCACATCTCTCCAGATCTGATTTTTGGAAGGAATTCAAAAACGTTTCATGGATTAAGGGGGGCTTATTTGCCTTTTACAGAAGCAACATAGTATTTTTATTTTCCGCCTTGTCTCCATACTCTATTACTCTATTTACCTCTTCAAACTTCTAGTAGTGATTGCCTGGTTGAAGAGTAGGCGTGAAGGGGCAATTTCTGTTGTCAGGGTTGGCCATTAGGGAAAGCTGAGGAGGCTTTATATACTAGCACAAGGCATGCAGAATGGTCCCTAGAGTAAAAAATGGCATGTACTAGCACAAGGCAAATCGGCACCTTGTTGATGTTTTGCTAGAACCTGATTGTGGGAGCAACCTTTCATCATGCTTTTGTGATCATATCAATTATCAATGTCTAATCATGTTCACACTATAGTTACCAAGGATTAATCAGACAGTTGGAGTAAGTTTTCACACAACTTTAATACTTAGGTGACATTCTATGGAGTGGGAGTAGGCCAGTTGATGATTCTGGATACTGTTTTAGACAATCTGGAAATAGCATTCTCATTCTCAGGGGCTTTCAGGATTTTGTGGCAACCCTCTCTGTGGCTTTCATGGAGAATTTGCTGCCGTGACTTTATTGAAGTTAATGAGTGATTTGTAATTTGCTTTTGTTATGATTTCTACAGTTCGTGATTGTCAATTTATTTTTTCAACTCATTTTTGTGTATAAAAGCTAAAATAACTTGCTGTAACATGTCGTCAACGATAACAAATCGTTGACATGCAATTATATACTATTGAACTGTTTTCAATAGGAAAATATGAATGAGAATCAGTGTATATTCCTATTTTCCAATGCTAATTTTCCTTCCTTTCCAACATTCCGGTATAATGCTTTTGTGATTAGTTTATGATTTTGCATTTCCCGTTTAAGCAGTATTTTTCATGTGTGAGTTGTGATGTACTTGGTGTAACATGTTAGCGGCAGCAACTCGAGGACAAATTCTCTGAATTAGATATTTGGCCCTCTTATTTCTTATTTGTATCTGATCCATTTGTATTCCGTTCTCCCAGCATCAAACTCAGGACGTTAATACTTCAGCGAGGATTATCTGATAGGTCACAATCTATTGTGAAAGAATGTCTGAAGTTGCTGAAAGATGAATGGTTAAGTAAAAGTTGCAACGGTGATCCTGTTGAACTTCTCAAATACCTTGATGTCGAAACATATGAGAGTGTTGGTGTTTCTGTTATGAGAGCTCTTGTAGAAGGGGGTATGATTAAGCTTGATGGAAGTCAGAGGATACAGCAGTTCAAAGACTCTTCCTGTGGCGAAGCAGGAGGTTTGTTCGTCTATCTTCTATCTTTATATATTTTCACTAATCAAATGTACATATACTTCACATGCAGTATATTTCTTTAGTTATGAGTAGTTACTAATCAATAACAGCTCAACATGCTATTTCCTCTTTTAGGAGTTCCTCCTTTTCAGTTTTTAAATGCATGTGGTGCCATTTTCAAGGTTCCAAGTTGACATCCAATCTCTAATCTTATCATTTGCAGATTCGGAAAATTCCAACCTTACGTTTGAACTATTGGAACCCGAAATAGCTCTCTATTGGAGGGTTGTGTGCCAATACTTGCATTCACAGGCGCAAGTAAGATTCGGTCATTTCTTCTTATATTTACGGATTCTGTAACTTCTGCCCATCTGTTGTTGTCTTTCATTTCATACTTGTCATCTGTTAATCCGTGCATTCTGTACTCCCTCGATAGGGTAGAAGATTTTGTCGTCTTGAGATTTGATGTTTGGATGGTATCGACTCTTTAAATCACTTTAGCAAGGAGTTCTATTTTCATGTGTTGTAGGATAATTTTTTTTTTTATTATTCGGTCTTCAGAAAGTAACCTTGTTAAATCAATCTAATCATCTAGAGTTATAGCTTAGTTACCAGAGTCCTCTTACAAGATTTAATCAAAGTAATGAGTTAAAATTGATGTTGTTCGAGGACTTCTGAGTAGACCTATCTATCAAACAGGTGGGGGTTGAGTTCAGTTTATGTGGGCGGTTCAGAATATCGGTTCGGTCGAATATAAATCGGGTTATACGGATCACCAGTCGAATCAAGGTCTGAATACGAGTTAAGTCGAATATGATTGTGTCAAACACGGATCATGGGCTGGGCCGAGGTCAAAACAGGGGTAGAACCGGTCGTTTTGGGTTTCAACCCTAACTTAACGGATCAGTTCAAGTTGTTTGGAGTCCTGGATCAAGATTTATGAGTCTTGACCTGAAAAAAGGGTTGGGTCGGGTCAAATATTGACAGGTCTACATTTGAGTGGAGTCCTACATTTAAGTGTATATTTAGAATCTTTGTACGGTGACAGGCAAAAGGCTCTGATGCTGCAGCTACAATGGGTGCCGAAGCCGCAGTCTATGCAGCAGAGGCATCTGACAGCAATGACCTCCTCGAGAAGGTCCTACCTGCTACCGTTTCTGATTATGTTGAATTTATTGTAGCACATATTACTGCAGGTCGGTAAACTTCCATCTTTTGACTTAATCCTTTGTGCGAGCATCATCTTCTTAAAAGTGAAATCTTTTCAGGATCAAATTACCGCTTCACATCACGGCAACTGTTGTTGCTTGGTGCATTGCTTGATTTCTCTGATGCAACAATCAGGAAGATTGGTAGCAAGTTTGTGTATGATCTTCTGCGTATAGTGCCTGAATTTGAAACCGATAGTGATGGAACCGAGCTTGTCATAGGAGATGGCATAAATCTTGGGGGTGACCGAGACTGGGCCGATGCAGTAGCTGCGCTGGCAAAGAAAGTTCATGCTGCTGATGGAGAGTTTGAAGAAGTTACTCTCCGAGTTGTAGAAGAACTTGCTACACCTTGCAGGGAAAGAACTGCAGTTTTCACTGAGTGGTTGCACTGCCTAGCTGTTATTGGTTTTGTATTGGAAAATACAAAATCCTTATTTTCATTAAGAGGGAAGGCCATTGACCCTACAGAATTACTGAACTCCTTGCTACTTCCAGGGGTATGAAATTCTTAAAGTCCATATAAGATATACGTCACACACTTTGCTATGTCTCTTTATCCCTGATCTACATACTCTCGTTCCACTTTTCTCATTACTCTTTGGCTAGGTGACTTAAGTTTTATGTATACAGCTAAAGCATGCTAACTTGGTCGTGCAACGAGCTGCGATCAGATGTCTTGGCCTTTATGGATTGCTGGGAAGAAAGCCAGATGAAGATGTGGTGAAGCAATTAGTATGTTCTTTCGCCAAAGCCCCCTCTCCGATTGGCCTTCTTGCTGGCAAGGCTCTAGTGGACCTTGTTATGTGGCACGGCCCTCAAGAAGTTGACGCAGTTTTAGGGTCAAATTTTTATTCACAAGCTGACGTTAGTGGACTATTGTGCCATAAAGTTGACGGTAATGTTGGGATACTTGATCTTTTATACGCTGGACTTGAAAATGATTTATTTGAGAAACCAGTGGACTTTGAGGGCAATGAATCAGTACAAGCTGCTCTTGGGGAGGGTTTTGCCAAGATACTTCTCTTGAGTGAGAATTATCCTAGCTTGCCTAGTTTCCTTCATTCGTTGATCTTGGCGAAATTGATTGCTCTGTATTTCAGCCTGGAAAACAACAAGCTTCAAAGGTAGACTGCAATGAGCTGTTTGATGAAATACGAGCCTTTTTTAGTTCTGATTTCTCAGGTACATTTAGTTTTTTTTTCTTTCTTCTGATTGTCCTTTTTCCTTCTCTGTTAACAGGTTAAAGCAATGTTTATCGGTGTTTTTTGAGCATTACTCATCATTGTCTGCCAATCATAAGGCAAGTGAATACTTTCTAGCATATTCGATATTGTAGACACCCACAAATATCTTGATCTCGTGTTCAGTAAAACTTTTAAGTTCATTAGATGGTAAACTAACCAACTTCACATTCTGTTTCAACTTCAGAAACATCTTTCAAGAGCCTTTATTCCAGTTATGCAAGCAATGTGGCCTGGAATTTATGGGACAAATGGCAGATCTACTACCATGATATCCAATATGCGTAAACGTGCAGTTCAAGCCTCTCGCTTTATGTTGCAGATGGTTCAATCACCTGAATATAAAAATGAGGTTACAAGTCATTCAAACGATCAGCCAGATTCAGAGAACAGTACCGGTTCTGTAGAGCACTCTGATGATTTTGAAACCAGAGAAGAGGGTCTTGCTATACGCATAGCAATTGAGGTCATTTTCCTTTGGCCATGAAAAAGTATCACTAACTTAAACAGCTTCTCCTTTTCGATAAATGACACTTAGAGATGATGGTTCTTTCTTAGAATAAACAATGTCTTTCATTCTTTATATAATGAAAACGGGTAGTTGTCATCTAACGTAGTGCACTTCTAGAAATTACTTAATAAATTTTTTATTTTATTGTTTAAATACTCTTCCTTCAGTCCAACAATGATCTTCCGTCAAGGAGTTAGCATCTAGCAAAAGTTGTCTGATTTTGCTGTCATCTCTAATTCTGTTTCTCTCTTTCTGTTTCTTTGTGAAGATCCTGAAGTTTCCTTCAAAGAAAAAGCCGGCTGAAAAGTCATACATCTCAGCACTATGCAAGACCATGGTTTTACTTAATTTTCGAGCATCAGAACAAGGAGCAATCAAATTAATGAGGCTTCTTATGAATCCTGTCCTTGAATCTGTGTCATATGAGAAAGAGCTGGTAAAAGAGCTTGCTAGCAAGGCTAAAAACTTGAAGTCATTGGATATAAATCCAGAGGAGGAGCTATCAAGAGACCAAGCTAATCACATTCTTGGTAAAACTCTTCCCTAATGCTTGTATTATGCCTCTCGTACACTCAAAATATGGAATTCAGTTCCCAGGAATTTTAATAGCGTTATAAGTTTGGTTTTGCATATCCCTGTGAGACTATTGATAGTTTCTTTCAGTATCTTGGTGTTGAAGACAAAAATAACTTAGTGGTGGTACATTCTAAGGAGTAAGGAGTGACCTTAAAACAGAAAGGAAACAGTTTTATCAAAAACAATTAGTTGCATACTAAAGTTTCTAATAGCCATAGCATTGTATGTTGCGGGTTTATATTGGTCAAAGTTTATAACATTTGATCCTTAGAGTGGCTGAGCATATGTTTGGGTGTTTCTCTGCTTTAAATATTGATTGCCTCTAAGGTCATTAGTAATCAATGCCTGCATGTTGTGGATCATTCTTGGGGCTTTCCTGCAAACCTCTTCCTGTACATTTACTGTCACTCATTACTTTACGTGAATGTTAGCAGAGAGGTTGGGTTTGGACTATAATATTGACGAAGGACAAGGACAAGGACAAAGACATTCAAGTGAAATACCACCCACCCCAGCATCACGTGCCAGGCAACCAGCTCGTTCAAGAAGACGTGCTAAGAGCGAAGAAAGCTCCTCTGATGAAGAAGAATCACCGGTTTCGGTTGTTCCTGCAGTTGTTATGTCTCACACACGTTCTCAGAGAGCTAGTAAGACGGCAGCATTGACAAAGATGACTACTAGTAAAGCTGTAAAAGCTTCTTTTGTCGGTGATATTGAAGAGGAAGAGGAAGAGGAAGAGGACTCGCATGTAACATCTGAAGACGAATCTGATGACTCTGACTCGGATTCAGCTCAGTGAGTCATTTGTAGTTTAATTTTGCTCATTTCTGGGTGTATAAATTATGAAATAAAAAATTGAATCATGTGAGGCTGCTGTACGAATACAAACTGTTAGAATTTCTAATTCCTAACCCAGTAAAACATCCAGGGAAAAATGTTCTTCTCTATGGGAAAAAAAAAATGATTTGTAACCAAGCACTCTGAAAATGATTTGTGTGCCATGTACTCTGTATTCTCAAAAATTATCGTCACTAGTTTTCCAACTTTATTTCTGCAATAAAATAATTCGGTTGTCTTCTTTCATCTACCTAATTGTAAAGTTCTTGGTTTGTTCACTTTTTACTTTTTCTAGTGTTGTCATTGCCCGAAATCTTGTATCCTACTCTACAACTACATGGAATACTCGTTTTACTATTTTCTTTTTCTTGTTAGTAACAATAGGTTAGACCCCGTGCATTAAGTCGTATTTTATTTCTACTAAATTAGATATATAATAGTGGTATCTCATTAGTTGTTCTTTTTTCTCATCATTTCATTTTGTTTTGAGAAATAAAAAGTTAAAACTGAAATAATTAAAAGAATTTAGTAGCATGTTGAAATATATTTTTGAAAATAATAT
>LHUT01001513.1:0-11829 GCA_001412135.1 Silene latifolia subsp. alba
TGTAGTCTTTTAGTTTTATGACGTTTCAGTATTTCAGTAGACAGTTGGTTTTAAGAACTTGTACCCGTATTTTGGGATTTGGTTTCAGTTGTACTTTTCACTAAAGTTATATCATTTAAGTTGTTTCGTTATTGTCTTATGAATATCATGCCTCGGGTAACCGAGATGGTAGCATCCTTATACCTGAGTGGTCCTGGTAAGGCACTTGGAGTATGGGGGTGTTACAACGATATCATTTTATGTGACGAAAACATCAAATGACTCAGGTTCCAACAAAATTCAAACCAAGCTGATAGAACTACACTAAAAAAAATCAAATGACTCATACAACCAACTGATAGAACTGCACTAACTAATCACACCAAACTAATCAATTAATCGCGCACCACTTCAAACCATGGTATAACTGCACCAAGGTTTCAAGATTGAAAGGTTTAGCAGAAGCATACACCACGGTCCATGTGTCCCTTGAAAATGCAAATTTCAGATGATGCACAGCTGGGGATGCCAGCACCCAAAAATTTTCGATTATTTTATATGTTACTCTATTTAATTTGAGAAACAGGCTTTTTTGTCGCTAATACAAAGGTAAGACTACTTCCATCTAACAACAATATTGAACGAGATGTGTAGAAAAGGGCAGTGTTACTCAGACATGCCGACACGTGTCGGTGTCGAACACGTGTTGGCGTGTCCGACACGAAATTTCTGAAATTTTTTGACACGCCAACACGGTCAACGGCGTATCTTGACCAAAATAATGGACACGACACGACACAGCATTGAAAACCTCAAACCTATTAAACTTTTTTTTAAAAAGAAAAATAAATAAAAGTTAGATAAAATGCTTCTGTAGGAATTTTAATGGGGAAGACTTCACATCATAACTTCAAATTTATTTACTGTATACAGTTAGAAAGCAATTTTAACATAAGAAAAAAGTAAAAGTTTAGTATAATAATTAATTAATACATGAGAGAGGAAAAGGTCTACACTCTATCCTTTTGAAATAAAACCCAACCTACCACCTTTCACTGCTTTCAGCCGCAATAAACATATTATATTGTCTTGAACATTCTTTCTCTCTCCTCTTTATTTTCTTTCCTAAGCAATCACTATTCACCTTGACATTCCTATGAATCTATGGGTAAAGTTTATATCTTCATCTTCACCTAGCACTGATGACATTCTTAAGTGTAGTTAGATCTCGGTGAAGACCAAGATCTCAAATTGTTCAAGAACTTCACGAGGAGCAACAATTCAGGTAAGGTAAGTTTTATCAAAGACTGCCGCGCGTGTCAGAGTCATGCATATCTCTGGCGTGTCTGACACGTGTCACGTGTCATGTCGGCACACATGTCGTGTCTGACACGTGACACGACGGAGGTGGGACGTGTCGGAGTAACACAGGAAAAAGGACAATGTAAGTAAGAGCCCGACAATAGAAAATGTCCCATGCTTTTCAAAAACAATTAAATCACTAAATTAAATAGTGACACGGTAAATTCTTAAGTGCGTGCAAGACCAGTTCCAAATCTCCTGCTTTTAAAATACAATCAAAGCACCAAATAAAATCTTGGCACAGTAAACTCAGTAAACTCTAGATTAAGTGCAATATCAGTTTCAAATACCATGATACAATTACATGATCAATCTTAAATAACGTAGCTAATCACCACATAATGGCTATAAAAATGACACCACGAAACCTGGCCTAGTTAGATAGCCTTAGATTATGTCCAAGATGACAAAACTAATTAAACTATACCACATCCAAAAGCATCTGAACAGGGGATTAAAAATACAGTAAGCATTAAAACAGACCAGCAAAGGATAATAACTTACGATGATAGAGGGCACATATCTAGAGGAACACACAATGTGCATCTCATCTTGGTACACCAGTAGAATAACCTGAGTCAGTAATTCGATTCATCGTATAGAGAAAAAAAAATCACGTGTACACGATAACAATCACTACATCCAAAAGAACCCACACCATATAACCATTCAGACCCACAAGCAAACTAAACATCAATGTAGGTAGCCTAAACATAACACGAATTGAAAAATAAAATTCACAAATTTAGGTTAAATTGTGTGTGCAAATTTTTGAGCTCAGTAGCTCTATTTAGTTAGTATTTTAAACCAGGGCCCTAAATCCTAATTCACAGAATCCCCATAAACATTAAAAGAAACTCCAGTGAAAAATGTGGGCATCACTAAAAAAACACTCTACACATAAGAGAAGTAAACGCCACACCTGGATGATGAGCAAGTGATAATTCCCACGTAGAGCTGACATACCTAAAACAGCAAGCAAAGGAGTTATAATCAGATCAGCTCGGTAATTGCGCGTAATACTCATTAAATCGCCAGCACTCCGCAAACTTGTAAAGGTAAAAATTCAAATAACATTAACGGAAAACGTATATAAAGATCCAAATCTACAAGAAGGATAAGACATATTTAAAAATCAAAGGACAACGATAAATAAATCATTTTTTAGCATATTTGAAGATCCAAATTCACCAGAAGAACAAGACATAAATAAACCGCAAGTTATTCAGAATAGCCTCAAAAAAGAAGTTTTAAAAACCCTAGGACTACACCATTATCATATGGCACATCCCAGAAGCCGCCAGGCCTCAGTAACATGTCTCACCGCCAGCAGCAACGAACAAAAAAACACGAGCCTGTCAAATAATAAAACTAATGGATCATGAACACAATTAAGCAAACTGAAGGGAATTTGAATGTCTAAATAGTGTAGTTGTACATAAATCGAAAATAATGAAACGAATAAGATCTCCAACATGATTGACAGCCATAAAGAAGATATATGAGTAAAAACTTAGAATGCAAAGATCAAAACACCAATTAAGAGAGAACGGAAAACAAAGATGAAAATAATAAACCATGAAAAGAAGAAGACGTCAATGGAAATAACAAACCCAAACAAAACCCGCCAAATTAATCAGTAGGAATTAAACCAATGAACATGTAACACTCAAGTAAAAACCCTAAAACTGAATAGAACCACTTTAAATTTAACCAACCCAGGTTGATCATACCTCAGAAATCCAAAATCGATTGAAGCCGCTAATTTGATTGAAATTCGGCAGCATAATTGAAAGACGAAAGCTGAAGAAATAATCAATAGAGAAAATAAACAAAAATGAAGAAAGGAGAGGGAGAAGGGAGAATGATGTATAGAAATTACGAAGTTAGGACTGAGTAGGCAGAATGTGTGAGAACGCACCACATAGTTCTCACCCGGAGGGCTCTCAACAACGACACCACGCGCCCCGTGACCGCTTATACACAGGGTACTGCCAGGGAAAGGGAAGTAAGACGAATTTCATAATAAACCCCCTATAATTTCACAGAGCACCACATAAATTAGAACACAAATACAATAGGAACTATCATAAATGCACAACAACAGATCCACGGAAATTAAGAAGGCATAAGAGAAGCTAGAACTAATGTGTAATAAAATGCAATATCCTTCTTGACTCAACGTAACCAAAAAAACAGAATAGTGAAGAAGAGACTTAAGCAATAAAAACTGAACTAAATTGAATTGATCTAAACTGAACTAAATCGACCTGACTAAACTGAAATTAATTTCAAAATAACAAACTGTACAACGAAAAACGGGAAAAATAGATGAAAGCAAGATTTGTGCTTGACAACAAACAAACTATTAGGTAAATGCAATGAAATAGGTGCATATAAGAGTTTGCACAAAGGTAGAAAGAATAAGACCTCAATAGGAGTCAACATCTTCTTCTCACTGATCTTGTCATACTTTTGTTTCTTAGTCCCTGCCTTCAATCCTTGCCATGGAAGACTCAACCAATAGAACTAAACAAAACGCATCCAGAAGTCAGTACATTCTTACAAGCACATATATTGTCTCAAAAGTAACTGGAAAAGAAAGCACAAGTTTGAAGTTGATTATAACCTTCCTCTCAGAAAAGACATGAGCATGTAACCAATAGACTCTAGATCATCTCTTTGACTTTGTTCTGTTAATAAATCAGCAAGCCAAATTGCATCAATCATTAAGACTTTCTGAAGAAAAATAACAACCGGAGGGGGGGGGGATATAAGAAGCGTTTCACTACCTATGCCAAGGTGAGTGTTGACACTGGCATACCGGGCAGTACCAGTGAGATTTTGGTTCTCCCTGCAAAAAAAAATTAAGATGAAATAGACAACCTGACCCTAAAAAATTTAGCAATCACATTCCGAGAACTATAAGGCAACAATAAGCTATAGTGACATACCTATACGGCATATGTTTATGTGTCTGAAGATCCCTGAATTTTTTTTTTTTTTTTGCAAGGCCAAAATCAATTACTTACACCTACAACACGCCAAATGCTATGTTATACAATGCATAAATATCGACATGCCAGACACATAGACTAAGACATTAATTTCTAAACCCTATTGAAACACTCAGAGGAAATCTTATTTACTCAAGACATTGATGTTGATCAGTGAAGAGTAAAGTTGAAATACAAAAAAGTTGAGAGAAACTAAAAAAACAGTCTCATAAAGATCTATTAGATAAAATCAGGATTTCAGGCGCAAGACCCAAAACAAATGTTTGATAGACGTGGTTGAAACTTGAAACTGTGATCGTATCATGGATTTAAATCATTTAATCTATTTGTCTGTTTATGCAACTTCACTCTTTGAGACAAATGTCAGTGTTAGCAGGTGTCAAAACTTAATAGCATCAAGGATACGGAAACCTCAATAAAATGCATTGAGCTGACTCAAGATAACATATACGCAACCAACAAAATAGAATAGTGAAGAAGAGCCAAACCTACGAAATAGTAAACACCTTTGAGTTTCGACATAAGACAGACGCCAGCCAACAACTCCGATTGATCTGCAACAAAAACCTAAAATTCCAGCACCTCCGATTGAACCGCAACAAAACCCTACAACACCAACAACTCCGATTGATTCACAACAAAACCTTATAACCTAAGTAGCAATCCAAAACAATCAAAATCCCCAATTTAATTGTGAACCATAGTCAATAACCCTAATTCGTTATATTTAAGTGATCTGGGAAATTAGGTTGATTCAAGTGATGAATTTGAGATGGGATCCGATTATTTGAAGCAATTTGTGTGAGATTTGTGAAGGTTTATTAAACTAAGTGAATTTGGGAAGGATTTAGAGAGTAGTATTTTTATGAGAGAAGCAAATGAGTGCAGAAGAAGACGAAAAGAGGGAGAGTGATGGAGGATAGGTTCAGTTAGAATGGAAGGGTGAGATTGAGGGTGAGAGATCAACGGTGCACATTGCTCGTTTACTATTCATCGCTACAGTACCAGAACTTCTCTTTTTTTAAAGGGTAGGGATTGGACTTGTGCATATTTGGAAAAGTCTTCTCGATCTAGTCACTTTAAGAGATATAAACACAATCGTCGATTTGTCACCCATAAATTCTCTTCTTATGTTATTAATATGGCTCAACTTACCTCATTTTAAATTGGACTATTGATACCGTGAGTCGGGCCTAAACGATTTGCCAAAGGTTCTAAAATTCTAACTTACTCGTAGAAAAATAAACTAGGTCTTTAAATTTACATTTTTGGAGGTAACGATGGTCAAGTCTCGCATCCAATAATTAAATTACATTACTTTATGTACACATAAATAACAAAACAAGAATTAAATCACATGGCATCTTAGGTTCTACACAAATGGAATGACATCATAAAAATACAGGAACACCACAACTAAGGCGGAAATATGAAATTATTCTTATGAGTCGCCATTTCTATGAAATTTTCTTAAGACGTCGAAAACATATTTGAAATAAATATTTTCAACCCATAAAACAATTTTTATTATAACCGACTCAATTGTCACACGTAAATAAATAATTTCTAATCTCAACCAAACAAATAATAACATATCCCAAATTTTATCAAAAGGTGATATAACTATAACAATTATATAGAAATTCATAATTAGAAATGAGGTATTGAAAAATCACTAAAAATTTTAGTCAAAAAGTTATCATCCTTATACAACTGCCGCGGCAAACACCCCTTATTTAATTTCTTAAACCATTTTATTTATTTATACAATAAAATAATGATAAAAGAGTAAAATAATAATTTATTTATTATAAATTAAATTTGGGAAAAACAAGATCCTCAATCCTCATAGTCTAAAGACTACTCGGCCAACCACCAACATCTTAACCCCAAAGTTTTATTTTCAATTTAGAACTTCTAAACTTATGATTTTGGTGATAAAACTTCTTAAATGCAAAAATTAAACACATGCAATTAATATGAAATTCAAATAACCCACATGTAATCACTTAATTTAAACATGCAACAACAAACAAATGTTAATTTTACCCACCCTTAGGAAGGGATTTATTGAATTCTTATTCAACAGAATTCTTAACAGAATTACTCAAGTAAAAATGAGAGAACTTGAGTAAATAAAAGTGAGATTTTTATTGATTATGAACCTTAACTTACATTATGTGTTTATCATCCTATATATATACATGTTCTACTTTCTACTTTGTACAAAATATCTGTAACTAATTAACTTTGATGACAGGCTGTAATGTGCTGGAGTTTGTTATATGCTGATGTGGAAATGACGAGGAGGGAATGTTCTAGAAGCCACCAGAAGCCTACGTCCAATGGAGCAAGAGCTGCAGTCGTAGTAGGAGCAGCTGGCAGAGTAGCAGCAGGAAGAACACCATAAGGTGATATGATCAACACCCCCCCTCAAGTTGGACTAAGGTGGAGTATCCACAAGTCCCAACTTGACAGTAAGATAGTGATGCTGTTTTTCCCCAAGAGCTTTGGTCAATACATCAGCAAGTTGATGAGAAGTGGAAATATGAGCAGTTTTGATCAATCCAGATGAAATGAGCTCTCTGATGTAGTGGCAATCTTGTCTTATGTGTTTAGTTCTTTCATAAAATACAGGATTTTCAGCAATCTGTTGTGCTGCGTTGTTATCACAATGCAAAGTAATAGGAGTAAGAACATATACTTATAATTCTTTGAGGAGCTCATTCAACCAAACAATTTCACTCGATGTTTGACTCATACTCCTATACTCAGATTCACCAGATGATTTGCTGACAGTAGCTTGTTTTTTTGTTTTCCAAGAGATTAAAGAATAACCCAAGGAAATGCAATACCCTGTTAATGACCTGCCAGTGAAAACACAAGAACCCCAATCTGCATCACAGTAGCAGTGTAAGGTGAAATCTGTCCTGGCTGGGTAGAATAATCCCTTGTGTAAGGTTCCTTTTAGATACCTGATGAGATGTAGTGCAGCATTAAAATGAGGCTGTCTTGGCTCATGTAGAAACTGACTCAATTTTTGTACACTGTAGCTTATATCAGGTCGTGTCAAGTTTAAACAGAGCAGTCTCCCAATGAGGCGTCTATACAATTCAGGTTTATCTAGAATTATACCCTCATGAACTGATAGTTTTAAACCAGTAGGAAGAGGAAAGTTAACTGGTTTGGCCTCAGTCATTCCTGAATCCTTGAGTATGTTGACAATATACTTCCTTTGATTAAGCAAAATTCCAGCAGAGGATCTAGAGACTTCAATACCAAGAAAATATCTCAAATATCCCAGATCCTTGATGGTAAATGCATCATTCAAATGATGCTTAATAGTATGAATTTCTGTAGTATTATTACCAGTGATCAAAAGATCATCCACATACACAACAATGGCAACAAAAGATCCATTAGACTCTCCTTTAGTAAATAAGGAATAGTCTGAGTTAGCCTTAACATATCCATGCTTAATTAGAAACTTGGATAGTTCTAGGTTCCATTGTCGAGAAGCCTGTTTTAATCCATAAAGGGATCTCTTTAGTAAACAAACATCATCAGGTTTACCCTTAGTATAGCCTTCTGGTTTCCTCATATACACCTCTTCATCAAGAAAACCATGGAGAAAAGCGTTATTGATGTCCAATTGATGCAATGGCCAGTCCTTGGCTGCAGCTAATGCAATGAGACATCTAACAGTAGTGAATTTAGCAACAGGACTGAAGGTATGCTTATAATCCTTGCCTTCAATCTGACTGTAGCCTTTGGCTACTAGTCTAGCTTTGTATCTTTCCACGGATCCATCTGGATTAAATTTTATCTTATAAACCCATTTAGCACCTATAGCCTTCTTGCCAGGTGGGAGAGTTGTCAATATCCATGTTTTATTAGCCTCCAAAGCAGCTAATTCTTTGTCCATAGCCCGTTGCCAATTGGGATCATTCTTAGCTTGAGAGAAATTGGAGGGTTCATACAACTGAAGAACATTATGACAGGAAGCCTGGTAGTTGGAAGAAAAACCTTGAAGCTGAATTATGGCATTCAGTGCAGAATGGGAAGCAGTAGCATTGATAATGGATTGTGGAACACCTTTACATTCAAAATCCTTCAATTTAGAACTCATAAATCTAGTTCTGGAGGATTTCCTTGAAGGGCCAACATCAGAAGTAGTTGTTGATTGATTATTTGGAGAAGAATTATTAGTATTTGGAGTAGTATTATTAATATTTGGAGTGGTATTATTAAAAGAAATTTGGGAAGTAGTATTTGGAGTAATAATATCTTCTTCTAAAACATAAGAGGGAACAAAAGAAGGTATACTTGGTGATGCATCATTCTGGAAGCTAGAAGAAAAAGGAAAGAGGTGTTCCCTGAAGACCACATCTCTGCTGTAAATGACCTTATGATCCTTGAGACTGTATAACCTATAGCCTTTCTTTCCCATTGGATATCCCAAAAAAATGCACCTAAGAGCCCTGTGTTCAAATTTGTCCCCATCATGCTGAGCAGCATAGCAAAGACACCCCACAACTCTCAAATGTGTGTAATCAGGTAATTTCCCAAATAAACACTCATGAGGGGTTTTCCATTTAAGCACAGCAGTAGGAAGCAAGTTAATAATATGAGTGGCAGCAAGTATGAGATCTCCCCAAAATTTCTTAGGAAGGCTAGACTGGATCTTCAAGGCTCTAGCTACCTCAAGTAAATGTCTATGCTTGCGCTCTACTCTGCCATTTTGCTGAGGGTTACCAGGAATAGAGGTTTGATGTACTATTCCTTTCTCAGCTAACAACCTATTACATTCCCTTTGTACAATTTCTGTACCATTATCTGACCTCAAAGTTTTGACAGTAGTATTGAATTGATTTTGGACATAAGCCAAAAAATGGTCAATAGTCTGAGTAACAAGGTCTTTGTGCTTTAATAACATGGTCCAAGTGGTTCTGCTAAAATCATCTACCACAGTCAAAAAATAAGATGCACCATTGATAGCCAAAACTCTATAAGGTCCCCAAAGGTCAACATGAATGAGCTCAAAAGGAGCATTAGTGACAGAGGTACTTATGGGAAAAGGACTTTTATGATGCTTGGCCATTAAACAAGTGTCACAATGAAAATTATTATTAGTAAGAACAGATTGTGCCTGAGGCACTACATATTTGAGAGTGGACAAAGCACTATGTCCTAATCTAGCATGCATCAAACCTACATCAGTAAGTACAGCATTGCCAGTAACAAAATTTTTGCTACAGATATTATGAGTGCACTTATTCTTAGGTATACTACTTAGATGATAGATGTCAGCTTTCTTCAGGCCAGAGCAAAGTGTTTCTTCAGTTATACTGTCCTGAATAATACAACCATGAGAAGTAAACTTAGCACATAACCTATCATCATTCAGTAATTTTCCAAGTGACAACAAATTATGCTTGAAGTCAGGTAGATAAAGGACATGATGCAGCACTAATGTGTCAGAGATTGGAACACTACCCGTATAGTGAACATGTTTAACCTGACCATCAGGTAATGTAACAGCTAGAGGTTTTGATAACTGAGTAACAGTTTGAAAATTAGACAAAATATATGTCATTTGATCAGAAGCTCCTGAGTCAATGAGCCAATTCATATCTAGTAAAGCATGATCATGAACATGAGCACTAGCAGCCAAAAGTGTACCTGATGACTGAGAAGGACCAGCAATATCAGTAAAACTCTGATGAGTAGACTGCAATTTGAACAATTCCTTAGCAACAACTTGCACGAAAGATGCATTAAGTAGAGGAAGAGTGCTATCAGAAGGATCAAGAGGTGTGTCAGAAGCTTTGGTTTCTTCAAAATTAGCAGCAAACTTCTTTCCTGAACCAACAGGAGGACCAGCACCATGCTTCTGAGTGTTTGCAGCAGCAAGCTTTGCCTGTTCTCTCTTGTGATGCCAGCAATAGTCAAGAGTATGACCAAATTTCTCACAACGAGTGCACCAATATGCTGGTTTATCTGGCTTCTCTCCTGAAGCAGAAGAATTCTCATATTTGACCTTCTTATTATCCCTGCGCCAAACATTCTTGCTGGAAGTAGCAGCCAAAGCAATAGCCTCTGAATTAACCACAGGTGCAGTGACAGACAAGCTCATCTGAACTTCAGTTAATGAAGCTTAGCATAAACCTGATTAATATTGGGAATAGGATCTAAAGCCAGTATATGATCATGAATAGAATCATATTTCTTCTCTAATCCCATGAGAAAGTCAAGAATATGATGAATATTCTCTCTTGCAACAATTTTCTTGAGAATATTGCAAGTACAGGAAGCAATACCACCACAATCACATTCTGGAAGAGGATCTAAAGACCTGATGTCTTCCCATCCTGATCGTAGCTTAGCGTAGTACTCAGCAATAAAAAGATCACCTTGCTTGATTTGAGTCACTTCTTTGCGCAATTGATAAAGAAAGGGAGCATTATTCTGATTGAACCTTTCGTTCAATTCTTCCCACAATTGCTTGCTAGAGGTCACATAAGAGAAACTTTTAGAAATATCTTCAGAAAGAGAAATCTGAATCCATCGCATGACTGTATAGTCAGTGCGAATCCAGTCTTGATAGCGATCATTAGTTTCAGCAGGTTTAGCACAAGCGCCATTGATAAAACCAAGCTTGTTCTTAGAAATGAGAGCAATTTGCATATTACGCGACCAATGGAGAAAAGACTTTCCATTGAAAACCTGCGGAAGAATCTGCATCAACGATTGATCGCCAGTAGTGAGGTGCAATGGATCCTTGTAAACAGAAGAAGTAGCAACTGTCGCCATTGCAGAATCAGATTGAGAAAGCAGCGAAAATGTGTGCGTGAGATCGTAGAACAGAGAATCAGTAAAGGAATCAAAACAAAAATGTAAACAATTGAAATTTTTGTGATTTTGATTGAAAAATTAAAGAAAAATAGAACAAATTGAGGAATTTTGAGAAAGGTAAACAATTGATGTAACAAAAAAACATCAATCAAAGGAAGAAATCAGCACATGAATGATCGTCTTGGCCGATGATACCATATTGAATTCTTATTTAACAGAATTCTTAACAGAATTACTCAAGTAAAAATGAGAGAACTTGAGTAAATAAAAGTGAGATTTTTATTGATTATGAACCTTAACTTACATTATGTGTTGATCATCATATATATATACATGTTCTACTTTCTACTTTGTACAAAATATCTGTAACTAACTTTGATGACAGGCTGTAATGTGCTGGAGTTTGTTATATGCTGATGTGGAAATGACGAGGAGGGAATGTTTTAGAAGCCACCAGAAGCCTACGTCCAATGGAGCAAGAGCTGCAGTCGTAGTAGGAGCAGCTGGCAGAGTAGCAGCAGGAAGAACACCATAAGGTGATATGATCAACAGGATTCGATATTCTTGATCAGCTCCGGTCTTGAGTCGGTCCCGTCGAATCAACCTCCGATCCGCT
>LHUT01001514.1:0-20333 GCA_001412135.1 Silene latifolia subsp. alba
GAAAAAAAATGTGTCATCGAAATGTTGATTAGTTTACCTTATAAAATCATATGTTCAATCAATAATGATCGTTAATCAAATTATAAAACAATAAAATTGTTCTCCACTCCCCTCTACACAAAAAAAAGAGTAAAATGTCCATACACATTATATATTTAGCCAATTATTTAGAATCTGTACTCTAAAGTATTTATTTAGCTATACTTTGGAAAGTATTAATAGCAAATATATCAATGAGTTGCACAATCTTAGGCACTAATTAATTAATCCTATGATCAATATTTTTTTAATAAAATTAGTCTAGATCTAATCGAATTTAGGAGTAGTGCCTATTAGCTATCCTTATCTCTAAGAAATAAAACATGTATTTAGTTATTCTTTCCGATATAAACATATATCTATATACTAGATCTGAAACCTTAATGACTCATATCTCCATACATGCGCATGAGGATAGTGATGACTTCCTCGGATACAAAAACATCTTTCATGCTTAAGCGGAGACAATATCAGTTGCGGTCATGGTACGCCATAATGATAAATAAGAGTCAGGCGCACTCACTTAATCATGTTGAAGTTTATCTGGCGAAACCAGATTTTAGTCATGATTAGCTTTATGTAAGAACGTCAAGAACAATATCACCAAGAGATTAAAGTTCTACATTGATAATAGGGAACAACTGTACCTAGGCCACACCAAAAAATATCGTTTACAAAGAAGTTTTTACACAGCTACCAAATCAGGTGTCTTATTATATATTTTGCATGAATTTCATAGGGGACGACCAGTCAATTGTAGATAGTCAAAAACAAATTCTATTATTTAGAGTTCTAACAAATTTTCCAAACAGGATACATATATAATTGAGATACCTATTATTTTACGTACCGCCATTGAACTTTTACATCATCGCATGCTTACAGACTCGAATATATTGGTAAATGTTATAGGTTAATCTAATTTGCGAATCTCATAAATGTCAGACTCAGTTATCATGTGTTCATTTTGACGAATTAAACCACATTATCGACAATAACATTTTATATTAACTAAAAACTGGTGGTGTGTAATTTGTGTATAACAATAAGAATAGGTAACTACGTAATACACATGTGTCTTTGAATGTTATACTACTGTTATAATTAATACTAAAGTACGTACAGTAGCTTTTATGTTAGAAGGGAGTGATGATCCATCAATAAATCAACTAAACCAATCTCAAAGTTTTGTGTGTCCCAATTTTCAACATAATTGAACTTTTTTTTTAAATCAATTTAGCTAACTTCACATACTACCAAACTATGACCATGTAAATCAACATTTATTTACAATCCGTTGTTCAAAAAATTCTTAGAACGTTCAACATGCATATTGTTAAAAATGATCTTATGAGAGTCTCGTGCATCGCACAGACTTACCAACATGCATATCTGGTAAAAATTTACTTTTGACAATTGGAGAGATAATAGAGTCCAAGTTGATGGCTCTTATAGCCATCTTATTTAATGTCCTACGAATAAAACAAACACGAAATACAATTAAAAACAAACAGCTAGTGTTAAGGAATAAGGATATCGTTAATAATCACTTTAGTCGCATTCCAAGAGAAGCCAAGTTGAGAATATGTACTATAATCTGCAAGCAATTCGAGTAAATGGTCATTTTAACTGCGCCTATATATTGGCTTGTGCTCCGTGTGGTTGATGAGAGTTTTCACTGACTGGAGAACTATATCTTTGCCAAAAGAATTTTACTTTGTGAATTCTTGAAAGGGCATAGCACAGGGGGAAGTAAGAATTTCCTTGTAACATGATCAACAAAATTGTGAAGGTACAAAGATATCAACAAAACTTAACGGTACAAAGATATATCAACAAATCAATAACTATGGTGGCTATTCAAAGTACACTGTAAAGATCCTGACCCAAGGGAACGCGAAGCTACGTGAATAATGTGACCACATCTTTTCTGTACCCTCTTACGATTAAAAGCCTTGGAATATTTTCGACCAACAAATCCAAGTACTCCATGTAAAAATAAGACGGATGGTGGACAGGCGGCGGAGGTAGACTAACGAGTACAACAGCAGCCATCCTCGAGTATCTTAGTATCGTCGAGTTCAGCTTTAAGGTTGTGTAAAGAAACTTGTCAACCTGTTGCTCGTTCACAGTTACGTTCTTCCCGTCTGCCATCAAAGGGGTTCCTTCCCTTTCTGAAGCTTCCTTCATCTTTCCCAGGTAATCCGAAACTCGGTGCTGAGCTGCGGTAAATGCCTCAAGCGACTCATCATGTGAGGAGCCACCATCTTGCGCATCCCAGGTTTTTATCGTAATGACGATGACTTCCGCCTGCATACGCAGATCATAAAGGAACTTCTTTACGTCGGCTTTTAGACCTTCGGCATCTGTTTCCTCTTCAGCAATACAGAAGACCTGAATCTTGCAATTCTCAAAACTCTCCTTGGTTAGAAGAAGCTGTGAAAGAAGCAGCATCAGACCCCCATCTCTGACGATCCAATAGAGATCGATTGTGCCAAATTGACGCTGATACATATTGGGCCATTCCTCAAGCCCCTTGACGATGACAACCGCTTTGTTGGCTACAATGCAGTCATTTATTATTCCGACAAAGGTGGAGGGTATCTCGGTCAAGTTTTCACGACGCCAAATTTCAGGGTACCTCATAACCACTATGTTAGGTTTAAGATTACCAAGGCCCATGGTCTGGATGATGCCACGGAATCCGGAAGACATGTCGGGAGCAACCATTACCTCTGCAACACCTTCACATTGTTTGTATTCAATATATGCACTCAGTTGTTGGCAGGCAGTTTTGGCATCTTCAGCACATTCATGGTAGTCCCCGTCAAGGATGGACACAAAGATGGACATTCCTCGACCTTTCTTCTTCATGCAGTTTGCAAAATCAGCAAGTTTTGGGTGGCATGGCACATTCTCCGGAAGCTTTCCCCATGGCCGGCAAAATATAAGCGGGATAGGATACCAGTTCTTTGGGTGTACCTGGTTTGCTGAAATTCCAATAAAACTTAGCGAGGGAAAACAATTGTGAACATACAAAGCAATGTAGATCAATCTCTGCAGTGATTAATCAAATTATATGTCTACTCATAAATCACAAATTCACAAACATGACTGTCCCAGACAAATTTTGTGGGAGAGCAGTCCATATATGGCTAATATATTAGTTGGATATGAGTCGACCTAATGGATAAATAAGTATGACATGTTTAACATGTCAAACTGTCTCTTAGGAGACTAGCCTCTCAAAAACACGGACAAAGGCATTTAAGAATCAAATTAAAGGTTTCGACTGTTATCAGTAATAACAATCAGTGTAAAGAGGTCAACGCATAAGTATTCGCGTTTATCCTGTGCCCTTGGCATATGTTGTTGATCTAGATATGATTGAGCGTGTGTAAATATTGGAAAAGTAGATATAATATTAAATGTTCGTATGCCACAATTCTAGCCATATGGTCCTTCTCCGTTTGGTTAACACTCGCTTAAATTTCGAAATGCAGCGGTAAAAACAGGTACATTGAGCACTAATTAAATAATATGTATGATACCTCCAAGCGAACGGAGACTGCGAAGAGCAAGTTGGAAATAAGCACTCTTGAAACCGTCACCCCAATCTCCAGCCTTTCCTTTAATGCACACATATTTGTAGATGAGGCACGCAAGTGCTAGTGAGATGACGGTGAATGACCAAGAGATTAAGAACATAATCACTGCGGTAGAAGTTAATGAAAACAATCAATGAATGTATGATACAAAACTACAAACTAGCTTTTAGAATGACTACTCTTAGTTCAATTAGGTCAATTAGTCGCCACATAGATGATAAGATATTAATATAATCTGAGACCAATTTATTTAACTTTAATGGCTACCCACACATACTCATTAACTCACAAGAAACTACAAACAAGCATAACTACACTATTATATGAGTTGGTCTCTTGATTGTCTGTCATAAAACAGTCTCATATGAATATTTGCGATTCTCAAGTATACAAACAACTAGCCCCATCTCACAAGACCGTCACTTCAGAACCTAACAAATAGGCCCAAGGCAGCTCAGTTTCACTTCCAGTATTCAGTTTACCAGTCACGCAATATTGTAAAAAAAAAAAAAAAAATGAACGTCCTCCCACCCCCCACACACAAACCAACCCACGAAGGTAGAAAAGAAAACAGAGAGCAATAACTATAATCAATTACAATATGAACTCCGCGATTCTTTATTTAAGGCCTCCCATAACAATAGTAGGACCTATCACCTAGGTGCTTTTCTTACAAGTTCCTCATTACCATCCTTACAAGGGGGGATTATAAAGAGAGATGATCATGTCATGAGTTGACAAAATTGAGTAAAAATAATTGTACCTATGCAAATGGATGCTCCAAGCAGTGAGAGACTCCAATGGTGAAATTTCCACCGAGGACGCCAGCTAGGTGCGTCTAAAAGGTCTAAGAGGAAGCACGATAAATTTACACCCGCATAGCACAGCAGATAGAACATAGTTATCGTAGGAGATATAAGATCTAGATTCCCAATAACAACACATCCAAGACAAATGAAGGCGGTGAAAAAGGTGGCAACATGAGGCTCACTCCCATCTGCTACTTTGAAATAACTGAGAACAGGAAGAATATCATCATTTGCTATTGCTGCTAATAAGCGTGGTGCACCAGTCAAACTCTGAAGCGCGGCACCTAAAGTTGAAAGAATAATTCCCACATAAATTATTACTGGAAAAGGCCATGCAACTGTTGCCGTAAGTAATCTGCATAACAAAACCAAAATGCGACATGAAGATTAGTATAGGCTCAGAAACTAATAGAGGTTGAAACAAATTCTATTAACATAGGAAGTAGAACCATAGCCACAGATTGGCGCACTGATACAGTATAAAGTCTGGAAATACAAACTCCAATTAAATCATAAGGTGTCAGCTACAGCATTGAGAAAGACAATCAAACACATTTGTAGATCGAGACTGCAAAAGGATTACGGGAATAAATCAACCATCCCCTACCTAATGAGAAGTCAAATCCAGCACATACAACACTTTCACGTAGTAAGAACAGAATGTCATAGAAGATCATAGACTATAACATTAAGGAATATGGGAAACCTTTCATCCCGAGTAACATTTTCTCCACTCAGTCACTCTAAAATCATGTGAGACACCAAATGACCAAATACAAGGCTTGACATTTGGGGGAAAATGGCAGCATCCAGAACACTAGAGGAAAAGAATTTGTTTTCTTTTGGGTTGCTATGTTCACTTTAATCTCATATATTATTATCATCATTCCATAAATTCAGAATTGACTTTTATTTATTCTAAGTCATTTTTGTTTATTTGGTAAATTATTCCATTTATTTAATTATTATTTATTATTTTTCCTATTTAGGATATTTCCACTTTGATGTCCTGAGGTTTGGCCTAATTCCACTTTAGTGTCCTGAGTTTTGCATAATTTCACTTTGGTGCCCTAGGTTTTGGATTACTTACCACTTTGGTGACCTATGTACAACATTCTTGGTATTTTATACCGAAACATATATTTTGAACATAATAAAGCAAGCTTTTTTTGCAATATTATGTGACTATTCTAACTAATATGTGATTTAATATACTCTTTTGCTCTTTATTATGTTAAAAATGTAATTAATTAAAATAAAAGTTGACTATTATATATTTTAGGTCACCACCAAAATAAGATTTTATTTAAACCTCAGGTCACCCAAGTGGAAATAATTCAAAACTGAGGTCACCAAAGTGGAATTATCAAAACCTCAGGGCACTAAAGTGGAATTAGCCCAAACCTCAGGGCATCAAAGTGGAAATTTTCCTATTATTTATTATTATTATTCCTTTCTTTCTCATTTCTTTCTAGCAGAAAAAGGAAAAAATGTACTCCCTCCATTTTTATAATTTCTTCCTATTTGTTGTCTTCAATACGGAACTTTGACCATATTATGCTTTATACATGTTTCCTAAGACAAATCAATATAATACTCTTTATGTATATGGCAAGTTGACACAATTAATAGAAACCCTCATTAGCAAAAGGTAATTAACCCAAAAAATACAGCCATCCTGAAGTACTGTCATCCAACCACCACCGCCACTCACCATAACGTCCAACCACCACCATACCCATCGCCACTCACCATACCATCCTATCGCCGCCATACACATCGCCACTGCCAGAGACAAACTTCCAACTGCCCATTGTACCACTCCTTCCTTCCAACCACCAATCTAGGTGTCATTTATCACAAAACTCCGCCATCAGCACCACCCTCAAGCCCAGCCCCACATCACCGACCAGCCCTCAAATCCGGCCTACTCAGCCATATCGACCTACCTCGAAACCCACATAGGCCATATCGACAAACCAAACTCCTTCATCCCACCACCCAGATCGACCCACAGCTAAACATCATTGTGTGACCCCACGTGGTGGGTAGATGAATGGGTTAAATTTGAGAAGAAAAGACGGTCAGATCTAGGAAGAGGAGAGACTCCAGGTGGTGCGTCGATCATTTTTGAGGTCGGACAGCGAGGATGGTGGTGGAGCCAGTTAGTGTGGCTAGTGGTTTGAGTGGCACGGCTGGTGTGGTAAGGAGGAAAGGTTGGTGATGACTGATGGTAGGAGGAGAGAGGGTGGTGGTTTTAGTTAGGGTCAGATGTTAATGGTCTGTTACGAATATTAATGTTGGGCTTAGTAAGAATAATGTCATTTTTTTTTCCAATAAACTTAACCCAAATAGGAAAGAAATGAAATGGGAGGAACAAAAAGATGTGTCCCAGAAAGGAATATGGCTTATATGGGAGGAACAAAATGAATTTGCGGAGTACTATTTCTGCCCAAAATAATATTTTCTAAAACATGTCTTGATAATAAAAAAAATTCAAAATATTTTAGTTTTATGTATTAATGTTTTTTATATTCCAACATATTAATGGTCAAAGTTCGGTAACTTTAACCTTAAAAAGAAAGTGGGAAAAAAATAGAAAAATGGAGGGGGTATTTTTTTTTTATATATTTTTCGGACTTTCTTAGTAATTGCTTATTAACTATTTTTCATGTTTTACATTCCAAACACTTATTAATTTTCATTTACTACTTTATTTGGCATTAATGGTTTCAAATGATGGTTCATTTTAGCCAACCCCATATCAGGATGGGATTAAGGCTCTATTGTTTTTGTTATTGTCGACGTCGTTCCATACGAGTTATTCTTTATTCTTCTTTCCACACTACAATTCATAAGAGAGACTTGGGAGTTGTTTGATTCATAATTTCATATAGGAGGTGAATTCATGTAGGAAGGATCAAATTCACATGATTTTAACTCCTACATGAAATTCATAGGAATTGGCTAAACTGTATTTGGTTGTAATACAAGGATGTGGGAAGTTAGAATGACCAAGGGGGGAGGGGGTAAGCAACTTTCCACATGATGTGGGAAGTGTAATTCATGGCGGAACTTAAATTCCTCCATTTTAGGCAACCAAACAAGTTTATAAAATGCCAATTCATGGGATTTTCCACTTCCTATGAATTGTAGAGGCAACCAAACGACTCCTTAAAAAGTCAGAAGACGATAATAATTGCATCTGAGTATGCTCTCAAAGCATTACAACAGTATAAAGAAGTTACCCAGGCATCCAAAACTATTATCTGGACACATTCTTTGAAGTCATAATTATTCGTCACCTGAAGTACTGTAGCAAAACTAAAAGCATGAAAAATTGTAAGAAAAGACCTGTCAGATAGCAGCTTCTCCCTGGTAGCAAAAGCACCGAATATTAAAACTGAAACGAAATAAAGAGCAGAAGTTGTGAGTTGCGATGCCAAGGTTCCAATAGGGATAGAACGTTGAGTATCTTTCAATGACGCAGACCGATTTGAACCAGCCATGATACCCGTCACAGCAGGAAAGAAAAGGCCAACCAATGCACTGCAAGAAGTTCCAACAAAATTTTAATTGCATTTAATAAAAACAATTCCTTTGCCAATGATATTTGGAAACAAAACAAAGAACAAAGTGACCAAGAACAGTTGATGACTTAACGACAGCATAGCAAACAGATCACCATTGAGGGGTGATAGAAAAATGCAAATATTAGCCACAACAACGTCTACGTTTCTAAACTCCTATGGTGCGGACCTTCTGCAAACCAGCATAGTTATCAACACCATAACCCTTATTCTTTATACTTCCTCTGCCCCGCTTCCCATACTCCCATTTGGTTTTGTGTAATTCCCTTTTTGTCACTTTCACATAGTTCATTTAAATTTCCTTTTTGTGCCGTTATCTGAGTTTCATTTTTGGTATTTCGTAAACAAAGCACACCTAGGGTAATTAAATCAAGGCTGTAACACCGAAACATGACCGTTTTGTGAAGGCTTCGAAGATCACCGCAATGGCATTGCCGGTATCTGAAGCAATATTGGCCTCATTTCATGACGTTAGGCCGCAAGAGTCATACCCAGCCGCATTTATGATGCAAGGGCCGAAATTATGCCATGGAGACCTATTGCGAAAAAAAAAAAAATTAATGACATGATTGGACACTCCCCACCTCAGTCCCGTGTCTACTCTCATCTTCCATCACCCACCACCAGCCCTCATCCCTGGCAGCCTCCCATCCCTCTCTCCACGACTCCAACATCCTCTTTGTCAAACCAAACCAGTAGAACCCCCAGAAAAAGCTTCTATCTCTCTGGCCTTAAACTCTCTCGATCTACCACAACCTCATAATAAGCACAACAACAAGTCATAACCCACTCGCCACCATCAAATAACAGAAGACAATCACGTACAATATCAAATCTGAGCATGGAAAGTGTCAATTGGCTGAAATTTTTGCGCAGTTGCCTCCTATAGTGTGTACATGAATCACAATGTAATCACAAGGTCATATCTCAGATTGCTCCAGTCTGCCAGAAAGAACGCATGTACTACACAGACAACATGTAGCATCTTAATCACACAAATCAAAGTCAGAACGGAGCATCCAATCAAGTCACGCTGATCACGATTTACTCATAGGCAAATTCTGTTAGGGGTGATACACAAAACAAAAAAAAAGGAAAAAAAAAAAGGCTATGCAGCAAAGGCTTACTTGAAGTTCCAGTATACTGATCCATTAGGATCCGGTCTGCCAGCTTCATTAGTCATTTGGTATGCAGAACTCCAGTTATCTTTGAATGTCGATAAACTCAAGCCCGTAATTCCTTCTGTGTGAAGCAAATAACAGCAAGGAAGAAACACAAGTGTAAATTTGAGACAAAAGTAGTTCACACGTGCTTTTTAATAAGAGAAGCCCGTAATTCCTTCTGTGTGAAGCAAATAACAGCAGGGAAGAAATGAAAGAGTACATTTGAGACAAAAGTAGTTCACAATTTGACGTGCTTTTTAAGAAGAGGATCCCTTAGGTGCATGCACAGATCCACCACACAAACAAGCAGAGCAATACATGCACATAAACACATTAAGACCAACAAAAATCACTATGTTAACAAATATAAGTTTATCAATTATTCAGCCGAAACCAAGCTTGTGTATGTGAGTCATGTAACAAGTAGTGAAGATTCTAAGACTATCGACAACTTTCTAACTAGTATACTGGATCAAAAAAAAAAATCACATGCTACATCTATAATTAAGGCACATAACATCCAATTGTACTAGAAATTTTTTAAACAAAAGTCATGCATTCAGTTGCGAGTTTGACGACTCCGAATACTGACATAAGCAATCCATAAACTAATTATCAAACCAAGGGTATGATATCACTGGAGATACTGATTTTCTTTCTTTGTTCAATTCATAGCCTACTTTGTAAAGTTCAAACAGCCAGAATTTGATATTTCTAGAAAGAAGTGAATGTTTCTAGGGTATCAGAGGTCCACTGTTAGATACTTGCATTCCAGAACATAGTTACCCGGCCAAAAAGCAGGCCTGGGATCGTAGTGAATTACAAGTGCTTCATACATTGTTTACAAGCTTCTAGTGTTGCATACTAGAAAGGGGTATATGTTACATAACATATATAGATAGAAATTCAAAAGTACATGGATTCAATGTAATAGAGGCCAAACCCATAAGTGGAAGTGGGATCTCATGTATCCTGTCCTTCCCATCCTAGATTTCATTATGATGGCAACAAGATAATCGTCAAAGTTTATTGAATAGTAGACAGTCAAATGAACAGGCTCCCAACTTTGTGTCATCAGGGCAGAGGGCTCTCAAATTGAATTCTGTCCTTAAATTTGATAATAAAACAGGATTGATTGTCCCACACTCCCACTTAATAGTGTCCCATCATAAGTCCAGCTATGGTAAAAGAATTCATTTATCTGAAAAAATAATGAGAGGCAGAAGATATATCACCACTGGGCTTGTCTTTTCCAGACACAAAGACTCCAAGAAAGATGCAGATCACTGAGAACAGAACTGGTATGAGGAAAGCAGGGGCAACCCGATTAATCATCTTTACACCACCGAACACAATGAAACAGAGGATGATAGTCACCACAATCCCATATATCTGAAGATCATGTACACTCGTTTGGTGTATGGGACCGACTGTTGTGCCATTGACCGGCGTAATGGTCTCTGCGCATGACCACAAAAACCCAAAAGATGATACAATCAGCAAGATGTTATAAAACCCCCGACATGCACATCTCATAGAACTTTCTGAGGCCACAAAAATTGAAAGGACAGCGATCTATGAAACAAATTTTAGTAGAAAAAGAGAACATATTTGAACCCAGAATCATTGACACTGTAAAATATGTCCCAATTGTTTATCAAACCTACTATTTTTATATTCTCTTTTTTAAAAATTAGTACTCTTTGTATGTTGGGAGAGAATAGCAGTAAAAGTTGGCATCGTTTGACCACTAAAGTCAAAGGTTTACAACATAAATGGGATGGAGGGAATACATGACAGTATAATAGGAACCTTAATAAACACAATAACAGTTTGGATAGAATTAAAGTTGGTATCAAATTGACAAATTGTGGAAGACATAACCACAATAAATCTTTTTTACATGAAAACGTAAAATTATAAAGAAAGTGAACCCTACTTACGACACCCTTTATTAAGAGAGAGATTCTCATGCAAAGGAAATCATATTCCCAAATACTCTACTATATGGTACTTTTTCAAAGAGTCAAATGAATCAGATCTTTATCCATACATTCAATCCCATTTTTCATTCCTGATGGAGTCAAAAACTATGTATTATTTGGCTCTGGACTAAGATGAGATAAAGTAAAAATGGCTTGTTATTTGATGCAATTATCACACTGATTTTCATTTTTGGGCATTTGGAAGTAGCTTTTATGTTTTGTCAATACAAGGATAAAGCTATTTGTTTCAAATGATTTACCTGAACAACCATTTTACAACAGTATCATTCAAACTAACCATGTCTAAGATATTTCAGACATTTACTTAAAACCGTTAATAAGAACCAAGAAAAACCAAGCCATAATCCCACTTAAAAATCAAAGTTTACTTAATAATCACACTTTGATGAAACATACTTATAGGCCACAAACTCACAATACACATAAATTATTACGTCTCTTACACCCTTAAGGCGAAACGCCTAATTAAAACATTCCGCAAAATATTCATTGCAAATTACGGAGTACAATAAAAATGGATAGAACACCGTCATCAAAAGGTGTAATTGTAATATGCATAATCACAATTGGTTATTGTTGACTAGCATTATGTATAGATAAGAGACAAATATCTAATATGAATTAGGCTAAAGTAAAATGAATAGGATTACTTCATGACATGATTAGAGGAATATTAATATATTGCAAAGAAAATTTGGCTGTGTAAAATGAATAGGATTACTTCATGACATGATTAGAGGAATATTAATNNATGACATGATTAGAGGAATATTAATTATTTCTCTATCATGCGTTATCTTGAAAGTATAACCTTGTTTTGTACGGAGTAATTTAATTGGTTTTTGGGGTTCTTATTAAAATATGTGGTTTGATGAAAGTAAACTATCAAATTCTAGTATTAAACATGGTTAGTTTGGAAAAATCCAAAATATAATTATAAAATGCTTGTTTTGGTAAAAAGTTTGAATCAGATGGTTATTTTGGCAAAAGCCCAGTTTCAAGTTTCAACAACCCAAAGAGGCTATATCCGAATGACTGCTACCGAAAATTGCAGTGAATCTTTGCCCACAATGGAAAATGGAAACAGAGCCCCATAAGAAACAAATGAATAAATAAAGGACTACGTTTCACAAACAACAGTTGCTGAAGACATGAAACTATCATATAATACATATAATTACCTGTAAAGATACCAGCATGTGGCACAGCACTAAGGAATGTTTCCACAGCACCCAATACATAGCTGAATGAGTAGATAATAGAAAATAAGCCAGACCACAAAATTACATGATCTCAATTACAGCAATATCATTTAAACCAGACACTCATCAACATAAAATAAACAAGGCATACACTCACAGAGCTCCAGCTACTGCAGTTCCTAGAAAGAAGCATAGACCTATGCTAACACCAACTTCTGGACCAAGAGCGCGGCCAATGAGATAATATGGTCCTCCTCCCTATACAATACAACATAAAAAAAAAAAAAAATTGAACTTAAACTGCCAAATTTACGCAATTGAAGGCCAAATCTTCATCACGGAATCAATATATGGTAATAAATCGTGGTATGATAGCGATAAAGGTCGTGAATCGTGTATTTACAGTATTGCATCAGGATGCGCCGGCGGGTCCAAAGTCATGGTTTATCCGCAACTCGTTTAGTATCGATCATAGTATCATACAATATAGGTCAAGTATTGGGTGTATAGCCTTGTTGTATCAGGAAAATATCAGTTGCGTCATGTCAATTAGACATCTGCAACTTTTGGCAACACTTGATATAATGGTAAACGCCAACACCATAAAGATCAAATCCTCGTATAACAGAGGATATGTTGTGTAATGGCTAATATTCAATACCATGACTGCGAAAGACAAACGGTTCAATGCAGCTTCCAGGGCATGAAAACCTAATCTACTAAAGCGGTGACATTGAAATTAATAAGTTTCTAAAGGTCAAACTAAACTTATACTCTATATTACAGACCCAAAACTAGAATTTACTTCTGTATCCTATGTTCTTAGTAAAAAAGTTGTCTGATGCATATGGCCAGTCGGTTAAAAATGTATTACACATACACCAACTTCAAGTTATTAGATTTATATATTATAGACCCACAGCTAGAGTTTACCTATGCTCTATCCTTGATTTTAAATAAATGTTATTTGATGCAAATAAGGGCATTCGGTTAAAAGTTATGATCAAATTTAGCTTCATGATTGTAATTTAGCAGAACAGGTGTAAATCAAGAGAGCATGTGTTTTACAAAAAAGGACCAAAAATAAAGGGGCCGCCAGTGGCAGCACGGAGAAGCAAGACAGCCTGATCCACAAAACTCGCAACTTGACGGGCTATTAAAAGGCATTTAGACACTCCTCCCCAATCGGAACACCAACAATAGCCAACATGTGATCCTCCACAAAATTTCTCTCCATTCAGAACCAATAATAACCCAACATGTGGACCTTCACAGAACTTTCGTCCTCTCATCTATACGAAGGCCAACATAGCTCTTTTCTAGAACTGAGAATACAGCAAAATTACAACAATAATAAACCCATGTAAACTCATTAATAAAAAAATAATTAATACTAGTTCTAGACGAAAAGCAGCCTTGGTGATGCAAGAAAGGTGATGTGCAATCTTATCATTGTCAAAGGCTCAAACCCAGTAACACATACATGTGTGCAGTTTGTCTTTAACATTGAGCCGTTGTGTATGAGTAATCCCCAAAATTTTTCCATCATCATAATCATTACTAAGTCTCCAAATGACCCATGAACAATATAAGCATGGCCCTCTACTACTTCATGAAAAAGACAAGAAAAAAATTTACGACCCATGAAGTCATATGAATAATATTGTACATAGTCTCCCTGGAAACAGACGGACAAGAAACCTGCAATAATGTCTTCATCTTTTCTAGGACCCAATATACTCAAATTGTCAAAATAAGAGGCTCTAAAGGAGCATGGTAAATGAACCAACCGTATCCTAGCATGTAAAAACCCTTATCTAATTTCTCAAAAGTTTGACCTCTAAAAGGCATGACAATGCTCACTTTAGTAGAACTCAAACAGTTCTTAAGCTCAAATATAAAAGCCAGCTCGAGAATTCCAATTAGCTCGCAATTCTCTCAATAACATGAAAGATCAACCGAGCAAATTAAAAACTTGATTAAACACCTTTGATGGCTATTTCAGGTTACGCGGCTTTACTACCACTACTACAACAACAACAACAACAACAACAACAACAACAACAACAACAAAGGCTTAGTCCCAACAAGGTTCAGGATCGGCTAACATGAATCATCATCCAAATCCGTTTAGGTTTGAATCCACCAATACGGTCCAATCTAAATAAAGAAAGTAAACGAAAATAGATAAACGATAAACGAAACAAGTACGTTTGTAAAATATGAAGCAAAGTAAGAAAAAAATGTGAAAACCGAAATTAAAGCGGAAAAATAGGTTTGTACAACAATAAGGGCTTGTTTAGATGGTAGGATTTTGGGAAGGAAATAAAGGGAGTAAGGGATCTAAGATCCTCTGTTTGGATAGCAAATGAGGGTGGAGGGAAACAGCGGGAGGGGGAGGTTTGGAGGGATCCATTTTCCCTCCTCCAAGGCGGATTAAAATCCCGAGAGAAAATGTATCCAAACAGCCACACCCCATTCCCTCGAGAGGTGGAGTTTTTCCTCAAAATCTTGGATAACTCCAAATCCCTCCCCCTCCATTCCCTCCTACCCCTTTTGTTATGCAAACAAGGGATTTTGTGTCCCTCCTCCCTCGCCTTCCTTTCCCTACAAATCCCCTCATCCAAGCTGTGTTACCCTAACTCTCCGACACGGGTGTCATGTCTGACACGTATCGAGTGTCAGATACGGCTATTTTGTGCGAATTTTTCAAATTTTTGGTCTAAAGTGAAGTGTCAAAGTGTCGTGTCGGTATCGAACAAGTAGGTGTCGGATACGCGATACGGCAGCTAAGTGAAGTGTCGGAGTAACATAGGCCAAGTCATTTAAATTTAAAAAAAAAAACATCTAAAACTCCAACTAAATCTTTAACATGAATTATTTCTCTCCACAATGTCCTCTAACTCTGCGATGCTCGCCCGACCCGGACACGGATCCGGACATGGATTTCGTCGGACCCTTCTTTTTTAAGGTTTCTAGGAGGGAGCCCAGTGCATAATAAAAGAAATAATAATTTTGTTGATGACTTGAAGATGAAGGAGAAAGCAGAGGTTAAAGGATGAAGAAGATAGTTGTTGTGGGTCAATGAAGTTGAAGGAGTAAATGTTTTTTACGTTTATCAAGGAGTAAATGATTTTGCATAGAAAATTGAAGCAGGTGTTATCTAATGAGGTGTTATTTAAGGGTTTTATTTTTTTATAGGGTAAGAAAACTAGATTGATAAGTAAATAAGTAAATATGTATAGATATTTTTATAGTTCATAAATAAATATTAAAATATGCATAGATATTTTTATTATTTCGGAAAAATGCCGTGTCCAAAATAATTCACGGGTCCTCGTACCTGAGTCCTTGATTTTAAGATTTCAAGGATCGGACACTCGGATCTGTGTTCGAGTCGGATCCTTGGAAGGATCCGACTCTAAGCATCAAAGCTCTAACTCGTCATACTCTCACTAATTCCCAAAACTTTCATATCGCTTTGAATCACCCTTATCCATGTTTGTTTCGGGCTTCCCTTTCTACTAACAATATTATCCATTCCCCATCCATTAATTATCCTCATTGTTGCCTCCGGAGCACTGTCGCACATGGCCAAACCACCTTAAATGGTTTTCCCTCATCTTATCTTCAGCTAACGCAACACCTACTTTCTTCTGGACCACCTCGTTCCTCAACCAATCATTTCTTGTATGGCCACACATCCAGCAAAACATACGAATCTCAACTACCCTCATCTTTTGTACGTCCATGTTTTACCACGGAACACGCACTACCATATTACGCGCCTTTCTTTTTTAAGAGTTCATAAAATAGTGTATTAGAGTGACATCAAGGGAAAATACACATCAAGAAATCAAAATAAGTAACTTAAAATGCTGCTCTGAATGCAACACTTGACTCCACCCAAACCTCAAAAAGTCAAAAATTGAAACTATTAGCAATCCTCGACGCACATCATGTTGAACATCAATTCATTGCTTTTCTTCTCTTCAGTCATCAAATTATGTTGAACACTTCGACAGTTTTTGACACAGGTTCAATTTCATGACTGGAAAACTATGAAACATCACTTATCTCCAAAAATAACTTGAGGTCACTAACCCCAACCATACAACACCACCACACCCCACCTATACTAAATTTTGAGCCATGTCTTCTCTGTCACACATGCTAAATAAAGGCACAGGTTCAAAAAACAACATATTTGATTTCTAGAAGCTGGTAGTCATTTCTTTAAAAAAAAATCACTTCATACGTATCGAGTGTTTGTCTTACCTTCATTGCACCGTTTGTTGCAATTGCACTCAATGACACAGCAGTCAAGAACGTGCATAGGCAGCAGAAAGACACGAGTAATAAAGATTCACCAATGCCTGCCATACCCACAATCCTGTAATCCATAAATGGAGACCGAGAAAGACAATACTTAAAATATTAAAAGTGAGCAGTCAAGAAGAAAATAAAACACAGAAATAATAGAAAGATATTTCAGAAATGATTATTTTGACCACTCAGTCAGGAAAAACAACATAACGACTCAGCTATTTAGTTCATGAATTGTAGCGAAATTAAACTTACAAACCCAATCTACCTCTAGATTTGCAATGGTTAAAATCACAATAACAAATATCATAGCTGAGCATAACAAAAACAAACTAACAAACAGGACATTCAGCTCCCAAGTTCAGTCTTTATTATGGGACATTACTCTTCAGACACACATCATACAGTTCTGTCTAGTACCTTCACTGACACTTCAACATGCAAGTGAGGAAATGTATCTCAATGGAGCATATAACAGGAGAGTAAGAGAATACATGCATGACTTGTGGGCAAGATAAGTATCTCTCTCAAGTTCCTCAAACTTGAAAAGAACCTCCGACTAGATTAGAGTCATCCAACTTTTGGCAGAAAACCTCCTCGCGAATACTTTTGAACATGTTTGGCTCTAGGTTACCTCTCATAGAGTTAAATCTAATTTTGACATCTATTATTAATGATTATCAGGAAAGAAAGATCATCCGCCACAAAGTATCGACATTTGATTCATATGCTACATGACAAATTGGCGGTTTAAACTAGAACGAAAACCTCTTGCATGTTTGGTCTCTACGAATCAATAACCAAAAAAAGATAATGCTGATATTAATTAGTTTGAAAAAGCGCGCCTAAGGTGCATGACGTGCACTAAGGCACCAGCCAAATCGCCTCAAGGTGTCTAAGGCGCATAGGATCCAAAAGGCGCACCCAAGGCATACTAGGCGCAAATAGTGAGGCACACTCGAAGCGCATTCCTATGCAATCCTATATTTATTATTTCCAAATTATTTTATTTTACCCTTCTCTTCTTCCCCTAATGTTTAATTTCCACTTATAAATTCATGTTGGCCCTCTTTAAAAACAAAAGGGGACTATTGCAGCACGAAAACTTATTCTAGAATATAAATGTTCGTTTGATAATTAATGTGCGTCGTGTCCATAAGGCGCGCACCTTACGCCTTCTTGCGCCTTCTCAAACTAAGGCTGATAATCACTAAACATAATTCCCAAAGAGATGACCAAACCAAGGTGGATAAGAAACAGGCAACTTACCAGGTAAACCGAATGTAATATATGATCCCCAATATGTTTTGCAAGCATGGCAAAAACACACCCATCATGGTTCCCAACTTTAACTCTGCAGTCTGTACAGTAATCAATGTTGAGCATAAGTCAATGCATGCCAAAAGTACTCGGCTATCGAAAGAAAAGTATAATCGCCAACATTCACCTACTAAGAAAAATGATTTAAGAAATGTATCTGTTAACAGTCATCAATCTAGGGGCTAAAAAGACCATTTCCTCGTATGTACACAGCCCTACCTTTGTGTTAGCAACACAAAGATTTCTGGATGACTCATAATAAAAATTGGCATTAAAAATTGCATCAAATGACTGTCGCTTCAAATAAAAAGAAGCCTAACCAGTTTAGATTTTGATTTATATTTTATTTCATCATTATCCAAAACCAAAGAATAATTAATCTTTCACTTCACTGGGAATTCTATATTATTAAATAATAGGAAGCCAAGCCACAACATTACTTAAGCTATTGAACATAATTGTCTTTCTGCCTTCACTCTCAAGATCACGCGACTGGGAAATTCTGGGAAGCGCTTGCTCAAATTTATGAGTCCAGCTAGTTTTTATGAACAATTTGGCAAAGGTATACTATTGTTCTCTATGAGCATGCTGTTTTATGATAACTCGTAAAACAACATTTGTTGATGCCAAATGGAACGACGTGTAGAACAGAAAGCATTAAGGTCGTATTTTTCTAAACAAGTGATTAAAAGGAACCAAAAATGAGAAAAGGATACAAGATTCTCCTTCCAATGAGTCTGCTTTGCTTTTAAGTCAGGGAAGAGGGGAAATCTAGTAACAAGTGCCGTATCAAAGACATTTAGAAAGCAACAAGCTTCCACATACCCTAGGCTGTTCGAGAGTAATGGATACATCTTCTCCGTCTCTAGGGCTAGAGGGGGCCTGAACCTGCTCTCCGGACATGCTGAAATAACACCAAGTACACCGTGTAACAGACCAAGGCTTCAATGACAAAACTAGTAACTAACAGATGAAAAGTAGCCCACAATAAGGCAACGGTTTTTCACCCACTTGGCATTACTAAAATTTAAATGACCAAAAGATCGTGACGAAAGTTATACTCCCTCCATTCAACTCCACTTTGCAAGTTTGCTTTTTGCACGGNNGTTTTATGGTGGATTAGTGTAGGGTATGGATGACATTGTTTGTAAATATAGATTTTTAATAAGGATAGAATGATCATTTTCTTAGCCAAATAAGAAAACATGTAAAGTGGAGTTGAATGAACGAAAAAAGAATACTTGCACAGTGGAGTTGAATGGAGGGAGTACTTAACTAGATCCTCTAGGCCCCTCCTACCTTCGAACAAAAAACTCTAAAAAAGGGGCCGGTCACTACAACAGTAAACAAACAAACTAAAATCCCGTTGAACCAACCAGGCTTCACGATACGGAAAAAAAAAAAACAATGTGATTGAAATTACAATGAATGCAGCTATTTTAGATTTATGAGTTACTGAACAATAAATCTAGTCCTGACTCCTGACACAAAGGGGAAGAAAAGGAAGCGCGAAATACCTCCGGAGACCTAAAATGTTGACAAGCGAATCGAAACCGAATAACTCGAGTTTAGACTCGGTTCGAATACCATTAACATCTGCAGTATTAACATCTGCATCTGAGCCACCGGATAAGCTCTCGCTCTCATTTTGCATCATATTTGCCTTGTTAATTATCCTGATCACATCAACAATGACCACAAATTGTAAAACTAGACATATAATCGTGTGCATTAACTAACATCTTGATCAATTTTAAGATCTGTGAATTCTATGTTCCCTCATTTGGAGCAGATCTCCTTCAACTACCATGTCACAAACACAAATGATCATTATAATAAGATTAAACAAACGAAAATGTTACCTATAAAGAGTTGAGATTAGTCCTCCACTAAACTAACCTCAAACTTCAGATATGGAGGTTTGATATTGAGCATCAACAGATGAGATTCAAGGAGAGAAGAGAAATGCGATTACGTTTTTTTGGGGTTATCAAAGTGTGTTTGACTGTTGACAATGGATCTAATTTTTTTGGGATATTCTCTCGTGTACCCCTTAACTTTTTGATTTTCTATGATATACCCCTCTTTCCATGTAAAAAAACTTTGACCGTCAATAACTCTTGGCTACAAGTTCAGAATACGATAACCTTTTTTCCCAAATTGACCGTTTTTAAGAGGTCTTCCGTTTGAAAAAAAATTCACCGACGTCTCAACTCGTAGTCGAGAATTATGGTCGGTCAAAGTTTATTCGTTAAAAAATGTTTGACCAA
>LHUT01001515.1:0-21315 GCA_001412135.1 Silene latifolia subsp. alba
GAGGATTGGTGACGTGGAATTTTAGTAATCCAAGGTGGCATTTAGTAATATGATGTGGCATTGTCTACGTGGCTTTTAAGGTTTACCCTTTTAATAATATTTATAGATAGAGCTGTATTTGGATCTGTTTTACAATTATCCTAATGTAAAACCGCTTTACACGAGACTAACTCATTAAACAAAGGGTTTTAAATATAATTGTACCTTTTCACGGTGAAACGCTTGGTCTTGGTTTAGATCATCCCTTGACAATTGATATACATGTGGGCATGTCCATCTAGATGAGGAGGAAAAAGCAAAAATGACATTAATTAATTGTACACTTGGTAGAAATAAGTAAACTATTTTTACTTGACATGCTACTTGTTTTACGAGAAGGCGATTTTACACGATTATTTATATAAAATCACTTGTCGGATTGGTCGAAATACCCTTGTACAAATGGTTCGTATTATGTTATACCTAGGAACGAGTAGTATTTTTTATGCAGCACAGAAAAGCGACGTTAGGAGCTACACGCTTACACCAATTATTAATCTTATCACAGAAATATACAGAGTTGCAGACTACTGAGTTCCTGAATGCAGGGTGAGAGACTGACAGATCAAGTGATTTACAATTTTACACGGATAAAAACTCGACATGTCTTCAAGGCAAAAAACAGTGATCAATTGTACGACTTACATAATTGGGGAAATATTTTTCAACATTCCTCGGATAATCATTCAGAACAAGTCCACACCCAAGCGAGAATTGTTCAGTAACTGGGGAAATATTTTGTCAACTGTTAGTTCAGAACAAGTCCACACCCAAGCGATAATCATTCTTTAACAAGAACTTGTCAAATTGTTTAAAAAAATCGCAAATTGGGTTAATTTAACCCCCATAGGAAACATTCAGTCGTGAGAACAATAAACATAGATTAGTTCAAAAATAACCCCTCAAAAAACCACAATTCACAAGAATTCGACAAACATTCAGACAGATATACACAGAGACATGTCAACCAGCCAACTCTGATAATGTTGCAGTAAGTTTTTTTCGCCTTAAATTTCCAGTATTTCTGCATGCTACTGAGTTAACTTGGCTTCTGGTAATAATGATGGTCTGTTTTACTTTCTGACAGTGAGATTAGGATAAGGAAAACATATGTAATTTTTTTCGAAGATTTTCCTCGTTATATACAGCTCTAGAAACAAAGATACTATACCCGCGTGTCGATGAATTCGTGAAAATAATCATGCTTAAAGAATAACATCATAGAGTCATCATGATCAACCTTTTTGTACATTCATACGGGGTTGTATATTAGTAGTTATACCGAAGGCTGCAAGCCTGCAACATATTTGCAGGAAAGTCGGATTATCGTATCTCCGTTTCTTATATAGTAGTATTACTATTAGAACCTGAGTTATAGAATGGTAAAAATCCTAACAATTATGTCACTCTCGTTGGTTTCGAGTTTTCAAGTATAGGTTATCATTGAGTCCATTGGTTTAGTGCATTAAGTACAATTTATTGAGCAAAATGTAAGTCAATCTTATTTGGAACGTTAATGTGCTAATTATTTTTGGACCACCAATTGGGTCAGTTTCTATAGTTTAGTGGTAGGTCTGATTCACCAAATTTTCGATTCCTATGGGGTGGGACTTCACGGTTCAATGTTCATGCCGGGTCGACTTTTGCCAACTTTAGACATAATAATCAATGCGATTTTCGACAGGGGTCACCTAGATACTCTTTGTGTTTTCAAACTAGGCGCAAGGACGGGGTGCACTCGATCCGCTTATCTTACCATTAGGTGGGAACATAAGAGCCACTATATAGAGTCTAGGGTAATATTGTTATTGAAACTATTTGAGAGTAAGCCTATATACTAATCGATTTCCATAATTCCATGTCCACAGAAAGATGTGAAGCTTAGTATGAATGTTTGCGAATCATACCTGGCATCACTAGCTGAAATCACAGCATCTACTGAAAAATTTGAGATCGAACAAGACAGCCTCATTGAAATTGGGTGTTACTTGTACCGCGCTGCTTCTGTCATTTCCCAGGTTGCTGAAATCAGTCCAGAAAATTCAATTGGGATTTTGCAATCCCTATTAAGGAATAGCCACTTAGCGAAAGGCCTCTTAGAAAAACTGCAAGAAAGTGGAGAGCACACATTGGAAGCTGAACTAAAGAACACCATACAAGAACTACGAGGAATCATCAATCACATAGGTGAGGATCTGAGTTCAGTACCTGTATCAGCATTCAGGAATAAAAAGTACATCGAAATTGCTGTCTGTTCACTATCAGAGGAGATGAGAGGATCCCCGTTTCGTATCAGCCCAGTTTCTGAATCAAAGCCCATTCCTGAAATAAAGGCGAGTTATCAGAGATGGGAATCAAATTTAAAGGATCAATCAGATGTAGAATCTACACCAACAGAAATAGAAGATTATTCTATAAGTACAGAAGTGCGCACAGAATTTTCTCATATATCAGACATGCCTCATCTGTTGGATGCCATAAGAAGTACAAGTCAGGGAAGCCATATGAGTACTGGAAATAGATTTAAAAGATCATCGGCTAATTCGTCAAGAAAATCTCAACATGTGGAGCCTTTGTACAACAGTTTCATTTGTCCACTGACGAAGGTAATCATGGATGATCCAGTAACAATACAAAGTGGAGTGACCTATGAAAGAAAGGCAATCACAGAGTATTTTGAAAGTTTTGGTAGTGAAGAGGTCATGTGCCCAGTTACTATGGAAAAGGTAGAAGGCAGAAATATGAGCCCTAATATTGCTTTACGAAACACGATAAATGAGTGGAAAGATAGAGATGAAACTTCTCGACTTAGAGTCATACACGAAGCTTTGTCCATTGATAGTACAGATGACAGACTACTTGAAGCATTGACCCGTCTAAAAGTCATCTGGGAAAAGAACCCTCAGAAGGTCCTACAAGTGCGAAACATAACACCATTGATCGTGAGGCTTCTGGAGGTTAAAAGTAGGAACGTGAGATGTGCTGCACTAGAAATGATATGCCTTCTAGCTCATGAAGAGGAGCAAAAGGTTTGTAACCACCGCCCCCCTCCCCTATAAACTCGATGAGTCTTGTATGAGAGAGTCTCAGATGTGAGACCAATCCCAAATGACATATATTTCTCACACATTTATAAGGGTAATTGGTTGGTCTCACATGTGGGCCCGTCTCATATCAGGTTTTGTATAACTCACATACACACCCAAAGATCTATGATTTTTTTTTCCCTGAAAAGAAAGAACCATGATGTTTACTTTAAAATTCCCCGTTGCTTTCATATGGACACGGGAATTTTTACATGTATCCCTGCCTTTGGATAATAACTGAGCAGTAAGCAGGATTTTCAATACGTTTCTTGAAATTATGAAGCTACCTAGCATTGAACTTAATGATAGTTACTTCTTTACATACATATATGCAGGAGCTAATTGGAAAGACATCGGCAATACCTTTAACAGTACGATTGCTGTCAAGTAGCTACCAACCAATCAAGCATGGTGTATTGTTACTCCTGATTGAACTTTCCAAATCTAAATCACTCTCGGAGAAAATTGGTTGTATCACTGGAGGAATTTTGATCTTGATCCGAACAAAGTATAACAGATCTAGCGACACGTTTGCTTCAGAAGCTGCAAATCAAGTTTTAAAGAACATGGAGCAATTTTCTGACAACATCAAAATCATGGCAGACAATGGTTACTTAGAACCACTCCTCAATAATCTAATTGAAGGTGAAGTTTATCAAACCCTATGAAGTAATTATAACTTTGCAACATTTACCTAAACTAATCGTCTCATGAGAGATGGTCTCATATTAATAACATATGAAACCAACCCAGATCAAGTAATGTCCCCAGACTCTCAGCGCATATAACCAGTACCCACAAAAACAGCAGCATTACCCTGGTGCCTCAAGGGCTCCTACGGGCAATACACACTGACTATTTCCATATGACATAATGATAATTGCGTTGATTATAACATGGGTCAGTCACATCATAGGCTTATCATGAGACCGTCTCATATAGAAATTTGTATTACCTAAATCGTGTCAACTTTTCAAATCATGAGCAGGAGTTGAAGAAAGAAAGCTGGAAATGGTGACATACCTTGGTGAAATTATACTTGAAAATGACAGGAAGACTCACGTAGCAGAGAGGACATCTCCTGTACTAGCTGAAATGATGCAAAATGGAGATCCCTCAACTCGACTGGCAGTGTTTAAAGCCCTTACCCAGATTTCCTCACATGCTGAGAGTGGAAAAATACTAGTTAAGAGTGGAATTATAGGAACTATGGTTCAAGAGATGTTCTCCTCAAATATATTCAGCGGACCAATAGAAACTTTCAGAGAAGCTTTGGCAGTCCTAACAAACATACTTGAATCTGGAGTCGAGCTTGAGAATCTGATGGTCAACAGTCAAGGTAAAACCATGATTTCAGGCTATATTCTGTTCAACATAATATACATGATTAAAAGCTCAACTCCTGAAGACTTGAAGATGAGTCTCATCCAAATCCTCTATCATATGGCAAAGTCTACCAAAACAGCAGCTCAAGTTTTGTCAGCAGTCAAGGAAAGTGAAGTCAGCTACACTCTTATTGAACTCCTCAACAACCCGAGAGATGAAATTGCAATTTCCGCAATTAAACTCCTGATCCTACTCTTGTCACAAATGGGGAATTTGCTGATAGAAAGGCTCTGTAAAACAGATGGTCTACCCGAGGGTCTAGTCCAAAGCACGTTAAACCCTGTTCAATACACAGAGAGGCAAGCTCTATCAGCCACTTTTCTGGCTAAAGTACCCCACCAGAATGTCACACTTAATTTAGCTTTAGTAAGAAGGAACACAATCCCTGGAATCTTACAATCGATAAGCCAAATCCTAAGAAGTGGAGCAAGACTTGATAAGTACGCAAGTATGTACCTTGAAGGACTAGTGGGCACAGTAGTCAGAATCACGGCAACCTTGTACGAACCTCAGATGCTTTTTGTGGCAATGGACTACAACTTTACTTCGGTTTTAACTGAGTTGCTTACAGAAACATCAAGTGACGAAGTTCAAAGGCTGGCGGCAACAGGACTAGAGAAATTGTCATCTCAGTCTGTACATCTCTCAAGAAAACCACAGAAGAAGAGAAAGAAGTTCCTGAATTTATTCTACCTACCCAAATTTTTACTCTTCGAGTCATCAAGGAAAACCAAGATAAAGCTTTGTACAGTTCATAAAGGTGTCTGCTTTGGACAAAACACTATGTGCTTGATAGAAGCAAAGGCAGTTGAGAGACTCTTGAAATGCCTGGAACATGAGAATGCCGAGGTGGCAGAAGCTGCACTGTCAGCAATATCTACATTACTAGATGATAAAGTTGACCTAAAACAAAGTGTGAAAATGCTGAGTGAGATGAATGCTATACAGCAGGTACTGAAAGCAATTAGACAGCATAAGATTGAAAGTCTCTGGCAAAAAGCATTTTGGATGATGGAAAGGTTTTTAACGGTAGGCGGACAAAGCTCTATTGCTATTGTGTCACAAGATAGGCTATTCTTTGTCACAGTAGTGACTGCCTTCCACCATGGAGATGCATACACAAAGCAGATGGCAGAAAAGATTCTGAGATACACGAACCGAATGCCTAACTACACCGACACCTTTACCATGTAAGCAGTGCTCCTTGGCCATTACAAGGATATTTAAAGACACAAATGAGTAGTTGGCCGTATATAACAGTGACGATTAAGAAGATAAAAAAGACAGGAAAGTTTTCTGTGCATATAACAGAGACATTGATTGAGCGTTTTATTGATTTATGCGTGCTAGAAATTATTGTGTGATGAAGTTTCGACATATCTACTTTCATTTAACTTTGCGATGATTAAACAAATGAATTGTGATTCCAATTTTCAATATATATAGAGTATACTTTTTTACAAGTTTTGAGGTTCTCCTCTTGTATTTTTATCATTGAAGATGACTATGATGGTCAGCTTAATATGTACAGGATTTTCTGTGCCCCAAAAATAATGGCTCACACTAATAGGTTGAACATTTCAAGAACTAACAAAAAAGAGTTTTTTTGTTAAAAACTACCTTATATTTAGGGATATTTGTAAAAATACTACCTTATATTATTATTTTTNTTTAAGCTTAACTTTAGTAGATGTTTGCAGTTATTATTGAAATGTAAAATTCACTAATTTTGCTTATCTGAAGTTAAATTGTGGTTTGGACGCAGTTGATCATTGTTGTTTGATGTTAACAAAGTCATGTAAGATAGGTTAATGTCACTAAATCGACCAAATCTCGCCATATTTTCAGCGTAGGTAGTTTTTGACCAAAAAATGAGAAAACAAAGGTAGTCTAAAACAAGAAAAATAATATAAGGTAGTTTTTTTACAAATACCCCTAAATATAAGGTAGTTTTTGACAAAAAACCCAACAAAAAATGTTGAACTAGTACAGGAGAGTTGACAATGAGCATATAGGCTATGTATCTATATTCTATTATTCTAATGGAATCAGATAAACTTCAAACTAAAAAGGCACCGATGAAACCTTAAACGGAGTACAATAAAAGCAGTTTTGAAGTAATGCCCTTGTGCTAATAGAAGATAACCTTGAGACTGTTCCATTAGCAAACGTAAACTGTTATGTTTATAATATGTGCAACTAAGAAATCGTAACAGGCGACAGCAACTTATATATTTGCTAAACACATCAAGTGGAAGAAGAATGACAACTACTCAGTCATTTTGTTGACCAATTCAGACGAAAAAAAAAAAAACATAAAGTCGATGTCTAACATGCAATGCAACAGTGTACGTATGAGACAATTAAACCGAGAAGGAGATCTTTCTCTGAAAGTAGAAGAACTGTCAATATGTTTCCATTCCCAATGGAGCCAAAACTCGTTATTTTTTTGTTCTGAATTTTGGGGGATAAAGCAAAATTGCTCACTAAAGTGAATGTGGCAATGTGCTTCTTTTATTGTGAGTTAGCAGTCATTTGATGTAGTTGTCAACCCAATTTTCAGTTTGGTCATTCGGAAACAGAGTCTCTATGTTGCTAATACAGGAGTAAGTCCAGGAACATCCAACCCCCACCCCCTACCCTGAAACTTGCGGAAGCCCTTGAGGCACTGGGGTAATGCTTTTGTTGTAGTAAAACTGTCAATGAGACAATAGTGCGACCATGAAGTGTTAGCTAGTGGGGGTTCATTAAGGACCAATGTGATTCTCAACTAAATCAATTTGCATTATGATCCTCCAAGAACAGTCTATTGTGCTGAATCTACACAGGTGCAAGGCTCCAAATATATATCATCCCACCCCACTTATGCAGGAGTCTTTGAGGTACTTAGGTGCTGTTCGTATTGGTCTATCGAATCAATGTTTGTGAAAGCAATTTAGCCCTGTTTGTTTGAAATATTGCATAATATAGATTTACCTTTACTTAAATGACTTCTGTATGGCTGTTCAGAACACAGGACTGGTAAACTAATCTCTCCTCGTCAGAATGACTTAATCGGTGTACTCCATATGAAATCAGAGCCATACAAACAATAATGGTTCCGTATGTCCTCTCTACACTGATTTACAGCTTTCAGAAGCTTCGAGATCACCAAAAATCTCCACACGAACAAGTTCCATTCTTGAATAAGTGAAATCGAACAGAATCTCTCACAAGTATTTCTCTTTGAGTAATTTTAGAAATGAGCTTTGTTACAGTGTGGCAATCGGCGCACACTCTTAAATTTTTAGCAACTCGGATGGGAAGGCCACGTGGGATGAATATCAATCCAAAAGCAATAGCAAGTCTCTCACTATGATGATTCAACATTCTTATCTTCTCTGAATCCTCAACATCATGAAGGACAGACCTCAGATCAGGAATATAACCTTCCTCTATCATAATCAAATTCAGACGATCCAGCTCAGCATAAATCTGTTCCAAAAATGGGCTGGACTGATCATCGGCTGAGAAAGTATACACTTTGTTTTTAAATTTAATCCAACTATAACCCGGCTCCTTCCTTATACCTTTATCTCTCATTCCCTTCTTTAGCTCAGCTACACGGTCCCAATTTCCTTCAGCTGCATATATGCTGGAAAGCAAGACATAGCCCGCAGGATGTTGAGGATTTAGTTCAAATAAAGAATCCGCAGCCCATTTTGCAATTTCCATGTTACCATAGACCCTACACGAACTCAAGAGAGTACCCCAAGTGATTGCATCAGGAAGAAAAGGCATTTCCGAGATAAAATTCTTGGCTTCTTCAAGTTTTCCTGCACGACTAAAAAGATCAATCATGCAAGTGTAATGATCAGGAGTTGCGTTGATACCATGCTCTTTCACCATAGATTCAAAATAAAGTCGTCCTTTCTCTACTAATCCAGCTCGACTACACGCTGATAACACCCCTACAAAAGTAGCTTCATCGGGTTTAGTCCCATGAGAAAGCATTTCCTCAAATAGATGGATCGCTTCAGTTGCCTTTCCAAATTGAGAATATCCAGAGATTAATGCAGTCCAAGAAATTTCATCTCTGACTTTCATTTCTTTAAATAACTTCAAGGAATCTTCAATCATTCCACATCTTCCATACATGGTAATGAGTGAATTAGAAACCGCAGTAGAAGATACCAAGCCAGACACTAAAGCTTGATTGTGAAATTGAGCTCCTTCTTCTAAACTCGCCAAATCAGCACACGAACGAACGGCACTGCCCAATGTAACATGATCTGGCTCAATAAAATTCTTTTTCATATGGCGGAAAGTCTTAATTGCTTCCTCACTCAGTCCATTCTGACTATAACCCACTAGCATCGCGGTCCAAGAGACAGTGCTCTTGTAATTCATCATACAGAACACTCTCTCTGCATACCTTATGCTATTACATTTGCAGTACAAGTCAATAAGAGCACTACCAACAAAAACATTGGATAGATACCCAGTTCTTATAATATAACCATGGAGCTCTTTCCCTTCTTTCGTCCCTCCCATTCTCCCACAAGCGGCCAAGACACTCCCAAAAGTAAATTGGTCAATTAAATAACCTTCTAGTCGCATCTGTTTTATCAGAAGAACAGCTTCCTTATCAAACCCATTTTGAGTTAGTCCCGTGATCATTGTCGTCCAAGTAATTGAATCTTTACCAGGCATCCTATGCACCAAACGCCACGCATCCTCAAACATCCCACAACGAGAAAACCCTGCAATCATCGTATTGAACATAACCAAATTCCTCTCAGGCGCCTCCTCAAAAACCCTATTCGCATCCCTTACAAATCCCAACTTCGCATACATATCCATCAAAGGGTTAGCCACAAACACATAGGACAAAAATCCAAACTTTACTATCTGCCCATGAAGTTGTCTACCCAAATCAACACGACCCATCTCCGATGAAAGTATCAGCATTGTCGAATACGTTATCCTATTCAAATTCACAGTTCCTTCCCACAACATATCCCTATAAGCATTCACAGCATCACCAAATCTCCCACAATTAACATAACCCGATATAAACGCGTTCCACGAAATACCATCCCTGTAAGGAATGGAATTAAACACTTCCTCCATGTCAAGAATACGACCCGCCTTCGAGTAAGCGGAAAGAATAATGTTCCATGAGAAAGCGTTTGGTTGGGGCATTCCATCAAACACTTGGCGTGCATATTTCAGATTTCCGATATCGCCATACCTGGCGATAAGACCGTTTGATAGGATGGTATCTGGGTTTTTCTGGGTTTTGATTATGAAGCAATGGAGTCTCTTTGCAAGGTTTAAATTTAGGGTTTCGCGGCATTTTTTTAGGAGTGAGCAATAGTGGTTGGAAAGTGAGGACATAGTCTGTTACTTCTATGAGTTATGACCGTTGTAAACGGCGGGAATATTTTATTTAAGGGGCCTTCACGGCTTGACGCCCTTGAGTAGGGCTGTGCAAAATCCGGACCGGACCGGAGAAATGGACCAGAATCTACCGGACCGGAACCGAAATTAAAAATTTCGGTGGAAATTAGCAAAAATATTTGTACGGCCCGTTTGTTTTTCTGGTGGGAATAGAGACAAGGGTAATATGTTGCGGACGAAATTTGAAATCTGCTCATGACTCGTGTAATCGTGCGTATTATTCCTCACGACTTTATCAGTTAAGATCGCTAAAATTTGCACGATTCGTACAAGTTTTATGTATGAGTTATGACCATACTAATATGCTTTTTATTAGTATAATATTTACTATTTTGAATTTAATTTCTAATATAAATTTCAGTATGGTAATGTGAAAATTTAGAAAAAATAACTAAAATTCTGTTAACCATGGAGTATATGAGAATTAGTGCTTACATGCAACATAATTTCAGGATTATGCCGTCAAATTGGCAATGTCCAACTCTCGTAAAGTTGTTGATTTGTCTTGCAAAAAAAAACAAATTCGTACTCGCTAAAAAAACAAGTCTTTTTTTACAAGGTAGAGTTAAAAATTTCTCCGAATATATGCGAAGATAAAATGTAAAAATTATCATATTTAATTTAAATTCGTACTCGCTAAAAAACAAGTCTTTTTTTACAAGGTAGAGTTAAAAATTTCTCCGAATATATGCGAAGATAAAATGTAAAAATTATCATATTTAATTTAAATTCGTACTCGCTAAAAAACAAGTCTTTTTTTACAAGGTATATTATAAATTTCTCCAAATATATGTGAGGATAAAATGTAAAAGTTATCATATTTGATTTAAAAAGTAATTTTCATAAATTAAAATACGAATAATTCAATGACATGACAAGGATAAATGTTCAAATTTTCCTTTCAAACATCCTATTGCACTGAATAATCGGAGCATGTATTTGTGTTCCTCCTTTCCGGTGAGATCTCATCCTAATGTCAATATTCGATGGCCGGGAAACCATACTCCATAAATCACAGTTTCGAATCACTCACCTTCGAAATTATATTGCTCTGATCTTCTGCCTCTCTACTCCAAAACATGACATGCTCATTTTGTACCTCTTCAGGCATCGCGGAACTTGCTGACATTTCCGTACTACAGAAACTCATATACACATTATACCAAAGTTCAGAAGATTTAAAGAATACATCTACCATTCTGAAACAAGCAATTAGGATAAATTACTTCATACATTTTATTACACATCATTAACAGAAAACCCACAACTTAGATATTAATTGGGATTACGCTTCTAATCGTAGAGGCCGTACATCAAGCTAACAGCCTTCAAACGGCTTTATTTTGGCAATGTACATGGCATCTAAATTCTAATGGTCGAGTAGTAGTTAAGACTAAGACTATACAGCAGCTTGTACTCCCAACTCTGTCAATGTCCGATATGCAAACCAAAAGACGGTCCATGATCCGCATGTGATCCTAATGCACGGTCCATGCATGACCTTTACTGTATTTAGCTATCAGCCTATCAAGGGTCGGTTTTCATTGGTCCTTGTTCTGCTGGACCTGTATACATCAAGAGGGAAATGGGGTTCAGGTGAGCTGCCTCTTAAACAAAGATGGTCCTAAAATATTATGGGAGGGAGATAAGTAAAACTCGTAAAAGTTCTTACAGTTAGCATCTTGGTTTTCAAGGTGAGGACTGGCATTGAAGCCCATCTGCACAACGTTGTGAAGCTCGTCCTCCCACGCATTCGGTAACTGTAGCACCAAATCCTTATCATAAATCCACGCCAGTAAACGATAGAATTTGTATATCAATTTGCCATATAAAATGAAACTGAGGTACACTATTTATTTACAGTCGACGTGCTGTTTTTTCCCCAAGATCAAACAAGAACAGACTAAAAGCAAGCAAATCAATTACAAACGTATATCTATGCACTTCGGCAGAAACAAGCATGAAAACTAGACCTAAAGATAGAGATAGCTGAAAGAAAATGTGTCGTAAATAAAACTTAGCATACCTGGTGAGAGGGTTCTTTGAACCCTCCGTCCATGTTTGTCAATTGAGCGTTAATTGTTCTTCTCAATATGTCAGAGAAGTTCCCGACTCCAGGAAGCCCCGGCTGTAAAACAGGTGGTTGACTTGGATGGAGAGGAGGATAAGGCAATGGCATACTTGGAGGATTTCCAATACCAGATGGACCAGAACGTGCGGATAACATGTGCTGTAAAAACAATGAATCCAATGTTAATCACTGCAGAGCGAGTATTACGTAAGCAGCCTTTTTCACTAGGCAATGTGGCAATTCACTCGGTAAATATTACTCACGTCTTTTGCAAGGAGTTGCTCAATGTTGAAGTCCAGTCTAGGATTAACTGTCGCAAGTTTCATGGACAAGAACTGTAAAGTACAAAGCCACAACAAGAAGATAAGAGAAGTGATAAAAGCACAATGTAAGACGGCTGAAATATTTACTTCTCATAGTCCGATAATCAAAATACATGTGAGATCATAATTATGATAGAAATTCGCTCAGCAAGAAGATAATGTGGAATCGGTGAGTCACGTATGAGAAAGTCTCATATATGGTAAGACTAAACCAAAATTTACATATACGTAACTTATTTAATCATACTGTTGGTGGGTTGGTATCATATGTGAGACCATCTCGTATAAATTTTTGTTAAGAGGGATAAGGAATTGAACATGTTTAATTTTCCGATCAACATATACCATAAAAATGAAGCGAAGAAAGAACAGAACAACAGAAATGAAGTTGGGCGATCGAGAGTTTAAGATCACTGACAAAATAGCTAGTACATTACAATTAAGTCCGTAAATTAAATTAAGGGCGTAAAATTGTAAAAAAGGACTAAAATCAGTACCTCGACTTGCCGTTGTAATGATTGTACGTAATTAATAATTTCATCAAGCATGACAGCCTTGCCAGTGACCTGTAAAACAGTTTATTAAAGCTCAAAATCATGAAAGGACAAAGGTAAATCCCGACACGCGATACACACGAGGACAAGATATCAACCTTACTGCAACCGGGAACCAGGTCTTGGAGAAACTTCATCCTCTCGCTTATCTTTTCCCTCCTAACCTATTAACCAGAGACATAACCATCAATAATTGTGATAGACAATTATCTCTTACTCGCATAATCATCAAGGATACTTACCCTCTCTGCTAGACTGTGACTGTTAGTGGCCTGCCCTCTTCGGGCTCTTACATGTATGTATTCGTCCTTTGGTGGGTCAGAATTCTGTGAATTCTGTTTTCCAAGTTTTCCATTTGACTTATTGCCGGTTTGTTCTGGATTTTGTTCTTCCTTCTGCTGAATTTCGTGATTTTTATTCCCAGCATCACGAGATTGCTGATGATTTCCATTAGTTTGCTCAGGCTGGGCATCCTATAAGGTGAAAAGTGAAAACAAAATCAATACATAACCACTGAATGAACGATGAACATAAAAACTGAAGAATAATTGCCTAATAATATTCTTTCTCCGTGCATGAATAAACTTTACGTTATGTTATGCAGAAAACTACGAACAGAATAAGACATGGATGAAAGTGCAAATTGATGAAAGATGAGGGGTTACAAATTTAAGTACGAACTTTGTTCATGGACACACCCAAATGGAAACCAGTTAATTCATTGATACAAAATTACCTGATGAACCCGTTTCCTTTTATTTGCTCCAAGACCTTTAGCCGGAGAAATTGTCGTGTCTTCTCGAGTGCCACCGCCACTAAATTCTGGTTCTTCGGAGTCATTTCCAGACATCGAACCACCTCGTCTTGCTTCTCGAAGAGACCTTTCAACCATTGTCCTGTTCTTGGGAAAACTTACTTCCACATTCCCATGTTCTAGAGGCACAGAAACATCCTTAGGAGTTTCAGCCCTGTTTTCATCACCATTTTGAGGCTGTCTAATTGGTAGATTTTTATTACTATGTCCTGACAAAAGCTCTTGCGGACCTTGCACCGCTGATCCACCTCTAAGATATGGATTAACAGGTTGCTGGATGCCAAAAGGATTCAACAATTCCCCAAAATTCCCCCCGCCGAAGCTAGAGAAGCGGGCAGCACGCTCAATGAAAGCAGAATCAGCAGGAAACTGAGATATGCTGTGTGCCAGCATCCCTGCCATGTTCGGTACAAACATGCCACTATGAACATTCATTTCACTAAAACCTAAGCTCGGCACATTGACAGGATGTTCCCACACAGTCTGACCAAAAGAATCCACCATTGCTGCACCCGAGGAACAGGAAGTCCCAACTCCATCACCACTAACACCCATAGGATTCCCATTCGAAACCAGCCCCATCGACGAATTACCTAAACCACCATCATTAAATCGCCAATCACCCGGCATACCAGTATGATTGTAACTTGAAGGTTCACCATTCATGTTCTCTAACTCCGACTTACTCTTATCACTCATATCCATACCCGCCTCACCCTATTACATCCAAAGAATACGTATTCTCCTTTTATATACACAATATATCTCGGTATTCAGTAACGGCAAAAACCCAATTCCCAACCTGAACTAACTTCAGAAACCTGAAAAGTTCAACAACATCAAACCATATAATAATCAAAACCCAATTCACAAAAACTGAAAATTTCCATAATAGACAAGAAAATTTATGAGGGAAGTGACAAAGATTCCAGCTTTGACCACTACTAACCCTGAAACACCCCAAAACATTTACACACAGAAACCAAAGTTAAAGTATTTCTGAACATGACAGTCAGTGAAGAACTACTGACTGATATTACTGAAGATGGGGCTACTAAAAGCAGTAATAACAACAGCTAAACAAGGAAAAAGAGATGCCAGGTACCAACTTCAATTAATGTTATGAAAGCAACATAGCATCATTAAAAACAAAACCTATGTACCCACTTTTTAATATATGTATGTACTACTCTGAGATCATCACTATCAACATACAATTTCTATATAATGCAATCACTACTTATTATATACAGTAACTGAAAACATATACACCAAAGAATCTATTCAAACTACAGGAGATACAGGACTAGGATCAGTCAATTTGAAACATAATGTTCATTAAATTCTCCACATTTAATACCCACCCAATACTTCAATATATTCCGTCTCAATCATTTGTTTACCTTCGATTAAAATACCCACTACTTCAAGAATCTATTCAAAGTACAGGGAGATACAGGAAAAATATATAAATGAACTAAGATCAGTCAATTTGAAACACAGTTCATTAATTTTGCACATGTATCACACACCCACAGTACTTCAATATAACTACACTTTCCGTCCCAATCATTTGTTTACCTTCGATTAAAATACCCACTACTTCAAGAACCTATTGAAACTACAGGAGATACAGGGAAATATATAAATACACTAGGATCAGTCAATTTGAAACATAAAGTTCACTAAATTCTGCACATTTAATACAGTACACACCCAGTACTTCAATATACCCACTCTTTCCGTCTCAATCATTTATTTACATTCAATTAAAAAGTACCACTACTTCAATATACCTACTTTGATGAAAATATCCGCCTGGAAAAATATAAAAGGTAAACAAATGACTAGACGGAACGACTAATTAGAAAAACCAAGTAAATCCTAGTTAAAAAAAGTGACAAACCTCAAGTTAGAATCATAACAAGGAAGAAATAAAAGATACCCAGTTGAGATTAAGGAATACTTTTGATGTTTGAAGTTTAGTTTAAGGTATTTAAGTGAAGAATTAATTGAATTTTGCTCCACTAATGATGAGATTAGAAGGTGGTCCAAAAATAAAAGTGTATGGAATTAAATCAATTAATAGAAAATAAATTGTGAAATTTGGTTTATAGAGAGAGAGAAGAAGAGGGGAAAAGGGAAAGAGTAAGAGGAAAGGTGATGCATTTATACCCACGCTTGCATCAAAATTAGAGCTGTTGATGATTAACCACCGTCACTGCTACTGCAACAATCAAATCTTTTTAAATTTAGCACTTGTATATTTGTACTATTTGTGATTAATATAAGCACTCAAACTTATAAAGGGTTGTGTATTAATTGAGGTGTCATTAAGACTTAAGTGTATGAAGTTGTAGATAAATGCAATTATGTTGCTATCACAACATTGATTATGTCCATTGTCCGGTTATGTTAGTCCTTTTCAAAAATGAAAAATATTCGTGTAGTCTTTGCATCTAAATCTTTATAATATTTCATTTGATAGATTGTCTTTTAGGTAAGGAAGACGGACGGTACTTTCGGAGAACACAGAAAAATTTCTTCATAAATAGAAGTATCACTGTATGAGTGATTTAGTTTTCGGTTTGGATTACATAAGAGCAAGTTAGTTTGAGATTATGAATAATTTGAGGGTGGACGCAGATCAGGTTTACGAGTTGAGTAAAGAACTTTGAATTGTTGAGTCGGAATTTGGTATTGAAGCCGATGTGTTGTAGTAGTCAGACTCAATTACTTTGTCCTTTATTGATGAGTTTGTCATCTTAGTGTTCAAAAAAGGATGGCTAGGGACGGATATGTGATTTTCAAGTTATCACATATGTCAGAAGGAGTTTTGGCCTTGTTCTTGTATTAAAATCTAAATTAAATTTATGTAACATAAACTGAAATAAAGAGTAGTGCCTTTATGCACTTGTGTCCAAAGCTTCTACATTCTTATACTTGATGTAGTTAAATGTAAAATGTCAATTTCACTCATGACCAAGTAGTTAAAAATAACGGTGACTTATATGTTTTATATAGAGTATGTAAAACAATTTTATATGAAGTACGGAGTATCAGACTTGACTTTGTTCTTTTCGACTTAATTTCAGCTTTCATTTAGCTCTATTCATCTCATATTTTCTGCTAAGTTCAGCCTCATTCAACTCAGTTTAACTCAATTCATTCTAGTTCAACTCCATTAAACCCACAAAATAGAGACTTAATACATACGCGTATTTAATACTTGCTGATTTGTGGAGTATGTTCTACACTTCTACATAAAAATTGTTTATTTATGACCTTATTGTCAAATGAAATTACCTTTGACAAATACGTTTATATGAAAGTTGTTAATTTACTTATTCAACCTGAATAAATACGGAGTACGAGTAAAGTAAATAAAATAATTTAAATCTTAACCATTAAAGTTAGATGAGGGAGTAGATTACTTATTTTAATTTAGCAAGGACAATGCTTAAGTGTAATTATGCAAATTCAAGCTAAGCAACTGACAATGCCAACTTTCAGATTTTGGTGATTTTGTGAAATTATCTTTTGTCAATGTCCTTGATTACATCTAGATAGTTGAGCCTTCTCTCTAATTCTTTTAATTAAATTATTCTCTATTTATTTGTTTGTTTGGTCAAGGTACATACCTCTTTGACCACCTTCCCCATGACTTTTCCTATTTCTTTATACTTTTGTAAGATCACCTCCTTGCTTTTGTTCTTGCTTTGTGTTAAAACATCTTTTATTGGCTCAATAACAAACATAGCAAAGACTTTCTTTTGCAAGTATTTTAAGGTCGTATTATTGGGTTGAAATTGTCTGAACTGTATTTAATAGATTTGAATTGAAACTAAAGTAAAAATATATTTAAGAAACATGACCTATATAAGTTGAGGTAAGTATTATAATATCATTGGATGGCATTGAGTTTTGTTATCACCATACTCACATGTAATATTGTAATAATATAGTTATATATTATAAAATAATTTAATAATTATATTTTTATGGTACTAGATTCGATATTACCAAGTGATGCTCATCCTCTCATTTTTCATTTATTTTTTTTTTTGAGAGAAAAGAACAATTCATTAATAGAACGTCATACGACACTTACAAAGAATAAGTATAATTGAAAACAAATCTAATGGAAACCAAAAAAAAAAAAAATTNTACTTCCTCCATTCAACTCCACTCTACCACTTTCTTTTTTCACGTTTGCCAACGCGTGTTTTACGCGCTAAATATCGTTGACTACGTATTTGCAAAAATTATAAAAGTTAGATATTTTTAATGTACTCGTAAAGACGAATCAAACAAGATCCCACATGAATATATTGCCACTTACGTATCGAGAGAAAATCGAAATTGAATACACAATCGTGAATAGTGCACAAAAATGAAATAGGTAGAGTGGAGTTGAATGGAGGAAGTACAAAGTAGACCTAACCACGAGCCAAGGAACGCAGGCTCTGAACCGGGTATCTACTGGCACAAGTTGAGTCGGGTTGTCTCAACTTTAGTCTTAACCTAGCCCAAGTAATTTTTTATGCGTGTCAGCCGGGTTGGTCCTCGTATGGCCTGGGGGGCTCAGGTTCGATCTACTACTAGGCCAAGCTGCACGGGCTTCTGGGCAGCCTGGGACAAACCGTCCAAGCCGAGCTGGCATGCACGGTTAGCCTGCTCTAGTAGAAGGCACGTAAAGTTGGCATAAGCTAGGTTGGGACAAAATCAAGAAATTAACCTTATGTTTCTAAGTTGATTCCAAGTTGTTCTTGAATCTTGACTATGAATTTATTAAGTGTTCATGTAACTACGTAGCTAAAAAAATATTGGTGCAATTAACCCAATTGCTCATATTGCTAATTAATCTGGCAATAATTACTAATTTTAAAATTGGTGTGTACATACTGTTATTGAGAGAGTCTGTCTTTCTTTTTACAATAAACGTCAATATTAGTTGGCATTGGGACTTGAATTCACAGAAACCTAAACCTTGGAATAATGGAATCTCTTCCCCAAACTACCCTATTTAACACTCTATCATTTAATTCATTACGTAACAATAATGTTTTTATCTAGATTTATATACAGCTTTTAACTTCTTTGGCAAAAGAAAAATATACATAAGGCCATAGGGTGAACAAAAAGTGACTCGGATCGGTAAACCGGACCGACCCAGACAGGCCGGTCTAGTTGGATACATACTGGTCTGGTCTTCGGGTCCCAAAAAATATGGTGACCAGTCTCCGGTCCCCGGTCTTGGAGTAGATGGTTATCCTGTTCGCTCCGATTTCGGACCAGTGAACACCCCTAAATATACATACGTAAACCTGTGTTTTGTAACTACTGAGGCTTATGTTAAAAAAAAAGGGTTTGTGTGCCCTTGGGGCAAAAGATACACGTTAATAAGTTAATTAAATAAATAATGTTGAGAATATTTTACTAGTTATGGTAATAATTAGTTTGTACAACAAGTTTTCATGATATATTCTCAATAATCTTTCTTTAATTAACTTACTGATGTATACTCTAAATCCTAAGGACACATGTTAAAAAAAACCCGAAAAACAAATTATTTTTCTTTTGCTAATTCAATAACAATCTCATTTACCTGGGTTTTCCTCACCCCTATAAATTGTAGACTCGATCCTACATAATTCAAAGTGTGTGTATGTAGTGACCTGAATTAAGTTATAAAACCTCATTAATTAGTGAAAAAAATCAACAAATAAACTCCCATCTAAACCAAAGTTCTTGAAATAGATTGAAGATTTAAATTTTAATTGTATTGAAGATCTAGAGCACCAAATTCAACTGAGGAAATATCTAGTCAAAGAAGAATCCATAATTGAAAAAAAGAGGTAAAAATAAGTTTGGGATGTCAGCAAAAAACTGATAAAAAGTTAGAAAATAAGGTCACACGTATTTGGATTTTATGAAATTTATGCAAACTTTTAAAGAAAGAATAATAATAATGCATAGTTGAAACATATGATAATGTTATTGAATTATTGTTTCTAGTACTTTTTTTATAAGACACTTTTTATGTAACTTTACTCTTTTATCAACCCCAATGTTTCCAACCAAGATTTATAAATCCCAACTTTTTATTGCAACAAGATACCTAAGTTCTGAGCAAGGATTCTCTTTCTCATATCATAATTTCAATATTGAATGTTTTTGAGAAAGTTGCTGCACCTTATTGGACCCTTTTGGACCAATATGCTTTGTTTTTTTATGTATATACTCTAGGGTAAACATACATGTTGAACCAATTGGAGTATTGGACAAACTTCTTGATGGGATTAAGATAGTTAGGATCCAAATAAGAGGGGGAGAGAAACATATTAAGGAAGTTTTAACTTTATAATTGAGACTCAATTAATGATTTCATTCCTTAATTATTGCATCTCGATTCTTACTTGAATGCCCATTAGGTTTTAAGAGTGGATAATAAACAGGCTATAATATATTTCACTCAATCAGAATAACTATGCTCGATAAAGCTGACTCGAGACCGGAATGACCCAAAAAGTGTGAGCCAAACTTGACCATATAGACCTGAAAGTGACCTAAGATGAAACAATGGACCCAGAATGACTACCCCACCCAAATGACTCGCGACCCAAAAAAGAATAACCTAATAATTGTTGACCTGAAAATGACCAGAGCTAACATGACCCTATCGTAAACTGGTCTGAATAATCCATTTGCCAAGTCTAGCTGTCTAGGGCTTTCTATACCATGAGCTAAATTTTCACTTATGTCATTAGGTCATATTACCATTTTTTTTTAAATGAAACGCGCACTAAATCGCATTACAATAGAGGGAAGGGGGAATTCAAACCTGGGACATCTTAACCACTAGACTAAGATATCTTCCGTCATATTATCATGTAAGAGAATCATCTCAACTAAAAGTTAAGCTTATACGAAATAATGAAATAATTAAGGCTCTTTCAAAATGTCTCTAGTTGAATATATGTCCGGGTTTTCTCGAGAATTACCCTATTTTACGTCAATATATAATTTACCATCCTTATTTTGAAAAGTTGTGCAACTCAAAGTATATTCGAGACTACTAGTCTGGTTGAATAATTCACATTTACGCAATTTGTACCAAGAAGTCTTAAAGGGGAAACCTATCAAAGAGTGGGTAGGGTGCTTTAGCTAATGCGTGCTTACACCATGTCAGTAATGGTGGAAATTTACATGAAAACAGCAATGCCCTAGTCATAGTTTCAGGCAGATTGGTCTCATCGTGCTTTTCATGTACTCTTGCAACTATATTGGTTTTCTTTAGGTTACATCCCCCACATTCCCCTACCACTTTTTAAAAACATGACCACTTTAATGATTAGTAGCTTAGGTTGTATAATGACTTGAGGCTCTACAAAAAAAAAAATTATCAATTTGGGTCGGTTTTGAAAGTATTTGTTAAGTTAGGTCCGGGTAGGATTGGGTTTTAGCTTTGAGAAAGAGTTGTCATGTCGCATGACGACTTTATTGTTGGAAATATAGGGGCTTTTATTGCCTTTGGAGTGTTTCCAATTGTCCCACATTGGTGAGGAAAAGGAAGTTTTATGGGTTTATATATACCCAC
>LHUT01001516.1:7869-21315 GCA_001412135.1 Silene latifolia subsp. alba
TGTATTGGAGTTTTGGAATAATAATGGAATGTTATTGTTACATCAATTCAATAAACCGATGTAACATTAATACTACTTCGTGTTATCTAAAAACTTGACATCGATTCTGCTAAAATCGATATAACAGGAATAAATTAACAACGGTTTTCAATAACCGATGTTATTAACTGATGTAAATAAAAAAATAAAAAATAAGTTACATCGTTTTTGAGGAAAACTGATGTAAATAGTTAAGGTTATAATATTTACATCGGTTTTAGTAAAAAGTGATGTTAACGTGGCGATGTCAATGAGACTTTTTCTACTAGTATAGAAAAAGTAAGACATTACTTCAACTTTATTCAATTTAGCTTAACCTTATTTAATTCAGTCCAGTTACATTCAATTCAAATTCAGTAACTCTTTTGAGCCGAAAAGAATCGGGCTTGTGTATTAATAACCAAATGGTGCCTTATAAAGCCTATATGTATTATGTCCCCACTTACAAGTGAAGAGGCAAGATTGCTAAGCCAATTATTTAAACTTAATTAACTAATTAATGCTTTTGTTTTGTGTTGACTGTCATTTAATTAAATAATAATGCTATATGCTGTATGCTATATGTCTGTTTATTAGATAAGGTATCTATGTCCTTGTCATATAAGAGGCATATTAATGCTAGAATGATGTCTACAAATTATAAAGTTAAGATTCTTTTTATTAACTTTATTTAATAAATTAATTAATTTTTCAAGGTTGTTTAACGGCATAAAGTAAGTATTACCAATTTTGTTTCGACAACAAGTTGGTGAAGACATGCTAGTTGATAAAAGGTTGTTTACGGCATAAATTAGCAACTACGGAGTAGGAGTATTAACTAATTTTTCAAGGTTGTTTAACTGTATAAATCAGACCTAATAAAATTTTATATCGATCTAATTATATTAGTGGGTCATTAAATCTGATCTCAAACCTGTTTTTTACATGGAATAATGATGTCAAATATAAAATTAAGATTCTTTTTAGTAACTTTATTTAATAAATTAATTAATTTTTCAAGGTTGTTTAACGGCATAAAGCAAGTATTACCAATTTTGTTGCGGCAATAAGTTAGTGAATATATATCAGTTGAGTTTTAAATGGATAGATGCTTAAGCATATGGTCAGCATTTCACCTGAATTTTGTATGCATGCGTTATTGCTTATTTGCTTGCGTGTTTTTATTATGAAACTATTCTTCTTCTTTTTTTCGAAATTTACTTAAATTTACTTAAATTAACTCGAGCAATGCTTAACCTCCTTAATACAGAAGAGTACTTACGTAAAAAGGAATATATTTATATATCAGAGTATAAAACCATTTACAAGGCTCCAACCATCAGGCATCACCCTAACCTTTTTGTTGAATTAATTTCTTGACATCGTATCAAAGCCAACATAATATAAAAGTAACAGGCTCATATCTCATTTACTATTAGGATACTAAGTCCATTAGGGTTTGTCTAACTAGGGTTAGGGTTTAATAACGATGTGAGCTATTATAAATAGCTCACCATATATCGTGTAAGATACATCTATCAATAATACATTCTCCCTTATGCAATTATCTCTCCTCTATAATCTTAACGTATCAGAGCCCATCTGGAAGACTAATTACCCTAGCTCAACACATTGATACGAAGTAGAATTTGTGACGATATCGTATTAGCAACTTCTATCTTTACTAGATATTTACGATATAGTTTAATATTTCTCGACAATCCTGCTTGCGACAATCCCGCTTGTGGTACGACGTATTCTTTGTACACCTATATAAGTTGATTGATTATCAATGAAATAAACACACAAGAATTTAATCTCATATTACGTTTTAACATTTACTCTTTGTTCGACATTAGTGTAAGAGGTTTGTTATAGTATAAAATCTGAGGAGTTTAACTAATTTTCATTGATTAAAAATAGACAAAAACTAGCTTCAATTATCTATCACTATAATACTAATTTTCTACATATTTTTGTGGATCACATTCTACATCTAAAACAAGAATATGTTATTTCCTTTTATTGATAAAAAAAAAACATACTCACTCGTTTCGTTCATTATTACTTCCTCTATTCCATTTTTATTGTTCCTTTTCTCTTCAAATTTTATCTCATAATGACTGTCCCCTTTCTAAATATAATAAGGAAAAATTTAGTTATCCAATATTGTCGCTAGATTGTAACTACCACCATAACCATCATAAAATTCACAAAATCTCATTGAAAACGGCACGTATCCGTCACTTTGGAGTGACGGATACCATTTTCTCTCACAAATGCCCAAATAGAGGAGAGAGGGAAGCACATGGGGGTGCCCCCACCTTATCACTCATATCCGTTTTGTGAGTGGCATTACCTGTTACTTGTTCCGACCCGTCTTCAGCAAGACTAACTGCATAAAATTAGGGTTCCATAAAATCACGGCGTCTATGCATGTGCTAAGACACGGGAATTGACAACCTATACGGCTATACCCCACAAGATGACTTTTGCAGTGAACAAAAAATGGTGTTTTAGGTATGTTACCCACCCATATTTTCCGTGGCTTGGTTCATACCTCCTGCGGAAATATGGCCACCCTAAAATTAAGACCTCAATTCTCCTCTTATTTAAGGATAAAGTTGATAATTTATCATTTTTCTTTAAATTCACCAAAAATAAAAAATGGACAATAAGGATGGAGGGAGTATTTTATTTCCTTTTAGTTTGCTTATTTACCTATAATGGTATTGGTGAATTTAAGTCTGAACAGATTTAGATGTTTATGTAAACCGAACTAAAATTATACTGAGACCAACCCTGTTTTGTTAGACTTAATTTCAGCTCATTTAAGTCTAGCTGCTCTATTCAGTTTAGTGTCATTCAGTTCAGTTCAGCTCATCTCTTCATAGATTTACTCTTACTTTAGTTCAGTTCAGCTTCATTTAGTCCAATTCACTTCATTAAATTCAGTTCAGTTCGTTTTAACTCTTTTCCATCGAAAAAATAATCGGCCTAAAACGTTGTTGTTGTTGTTGTTGTTAGGGTATTGACAAATTAATAAAGAGATTAAAAAAGGAGAATAACCCGACAAATGTAGGTGCTGGACAACTAGTGCATGCATGCTAAGATTGGATAAATTCATTTGTTTTCAACAATAACAGTTGCGGCTTATTACATTGATGTTGGACTATAACTTTTGTATGAACATTATAGATAATTTAGATAGATGCATGTTCAAATACTTAGTTGTCCATAAGCTTTTGTTGAAGTGACTCAAGAAGACACATGGTCAATAATAAGTAGGATCATGTGAGCTTACGTGTTGTTAAAGTTTTAGAAAAATTTAGGTTCATGTGCTCTTAATGAGACAGGAGTGGTTTTCTGCAGGAAAGTACTTTGAAAGTTACCGGAGCCGAGTACTTGGAAGGTTTTTTTGTGGCGTCTTTTGACCAACTCATTGCCGGTGGGGTTTGAATTTGTACGAAGGAACATTGGAGTGGACCCCAATTGTAAGTTATGTTTGGATCCTGAAGGGATTATTGAGACAGGTGCTCATTTGTTTCGTGATTGTCAAATTGCTCGTCGGGTCTGGGCCTGTTCCGACCATGGAATCCGGACAATTGATAGTGACCACGTTAAAATTGGGGAATGGATTATTAACTGGATAAACTACTTCAGGAGACTGGAGGATGCAGAGATTAAGGTCACTAAATTTTTGGCCACCTTATGGTGTCTGTGGCTGGTGCGTAATCGAATTTCGTTTCAGGGGGAGCACTTCCATCCTCAAATGTTTTTTGGTCTATGAGCTTGTTTGGTGGAGACGGCCTTGAGGGCATTGGAAGTTGGGAAAGAGGAAAGACGGGGTGTGAAGGTGGATTTGTGCCATCAGGATTCACGTCGTCTACGAGAAGGGCGGCCGGTTTTTGTGGTCGGAGGAAGAGGAGGGTGTCAGGCTATCCGGGTTATGGTGGATGCAGGGTGGAAATCTGTGGGACATGCAGGTATTGGGTGGGTGGCTTATGGGTATGATGGTAACTTAGTATTATCCAGATGTGTGAGGATTTGTGCGGAATTTGGACTTCAGGCTGAAGCGTTGGGGCTTCGTGATGTGTTGAGGTGGGCTTTTTCGCAAGGGATTCTTCATCTAGAGGTTAACTCGGGCTGTCTTCAGCTTCTTCTTCAAATTGCCGGGCTAGAGATGGAGCACCATCTCATTGATGGGGTCATTCAAGACATGCGTCTTTTGTTTCCTTTTTTTCATTGTTTATCGTTTAAATTTGTGCCTCGTAGATTTAATAAGGTCGTTCATGCTCTTGCGAAGAGAGCTATGAGTGACTAGGTGTTGAGTTTGGATCTTCTTTACGGCTGCCAAAAAAAAAAAAATGTGCTCTTGCATATTACGTCTTGTAACCAAAAAAGTGCAAAACATTTTAATCCCAAGTAAAATTATAATTTTGTCATAGCATATGACCTTAGTTATGGTGGGAGGCGACATAACCTTCCCTAATTCTTTAAATATTTATACACGAAGTTAATAGTCTACACCCTAGTTACCCTTATCGTTCATCTCAAGGTCCGCCAGTGTTTATCGTCGATCTATATATGTGTGTGTCTAGTTTAAACTAAGGGATGTTACTAAAAAATGATTACCAAATACTATATTTAAAAAGTCTTTATTAATTAATTATGCTGTAATTTTTTTTTTTTTAAATAAGGAGCAACATGTTTAAATTTAAAGAAAGTGAATATGAAATTTTTATTAGATGTACAAAACTTAAGTAGAATAGTTGTATGTTTACAACTGACTCATTTTATTTATGTACTCCGTATAATACGATTTGGTTATATGCATATAACTAACAATCTCATACGAAAAGTAATTTTGTCGGATGGATTCTTCTTATATACATAGAGGTAACGTTCAAACAAAGCCAAATAATTTTTTTTATTACAAGTAGATTTTTAACGTTTATTTATGTAATACCGTTAACTTCCTAATTAAAAAAAACATTTAATACTTGAAGTAAGACTTCATTCATGTTAGAATAATTCGTTAACAAGAGATTGAATTACAGAAGTTGTGCAGAAGTATAACAAATTAATTTTAAATATTTTTGTTTATAAATACTTTATTTTATTCGATTTTGTAGATTTGTATTTCTTCAAATTTAACATATTTTATATAAATGCCGTACGATTTCATATTAATGAAATGAGGAGTAAAAAAAGTGTCTTTATAACATTTTATTCTGACTTTTGTTACTAGAACAAATTATCCTTAATTTCCTAATCATACTTGAAGTAAGACTTTATTCATGTTTGATTCATGTTCTCACATTCAGAATCAGTAAAAGAAAAGTACTTTATATTCATATTCTTGTGCTTTAGAAGGTCAACATCGTAGCTAGGTCTCTCACACATGTTGGATCATACAGTACATGCAAATTCAAAATGACCGACGTACAACAACAAAAAGGCTTAAGAACTTAATATGGGATTCTAGGGTACGTGGATTGTGCTACTTTTCGAATCACCTTAAGCAAATGGATGCTTTGGATGACTAGAAATCGAATAGGTCCACTAGCTTAGTCATAACCAATCATTATAATCTTTGTATTTGCAAAGCATAATAATCAAATTAAATGCTCTAAGTTATTCATTCAAAAAAATAATCAACTTATCCGATTTTAATAACGGAATGACGGAAATAATAGATAACAAATGACCAGGACGGAGAAAGTAAGTCGTTTTAGAATATAAAATTTTAAGACAAATTATTGAAAACATAATTAATGTTACTTGTAGTTTTTTTTTTTTGACAGTTAAGAGAATAACTTACAATATCTCAATGTTTACAGAGTAATAGCAACAAAAATCCAACTACCAAATCTAGTACTATCAAGCCAAACTTAGAGATTATATAAACACTATTTAAGTATATAGTAATTACACCGGAAATTTGACAAAGAAATATCGACTTTTGTATCAAGTATTATTTTAATAACAAAGATTAACTTTGATCTAGTTTGTAAAATACTGCATGAGAATCTTTAACTGGACAAAGCAATTCAACGGAAATGTTTAAACGATAAATAATACAGAAAAACATTGCTTTCTGAAACAATTTATAAAATAAACATGGATAATAATATTTTTTTGAAACAATAATATAATTTGCCATCAGCACGTAAATTAACTGGTAACTGATTGTTCTATTTTAACCAGAGGTTTCACATTCAAGTCCTGTAAATGCAGCAGTATTAAAATTCACGAGGAAGATTTTTACCACCGTAATAATCTTACGCGGTTTAAATCTGGACTAAACCATATGATATACACCAAAAAATCTAGTATAATTTTTATACTATTTGAGTGCAAAATGACTACTCCTATAAAGATACAATTTTGTATTAACAACATGACAAAGTTTTAAAAAAAGATTATAAATACCGTTAGTCGGTAACTTTAACATGTAGATGTAATGTAACTTATAAATGAAATCAATCATGTTATAGATTAGTGGATAAAATTAAAATGGCCGCCACCAACATTAGTGGAATGTAAATTGACCTTAACTAAGCAAAACCTACGACATTCTCATTCAATCTAATAGGTTCAAATTGTCTATGTGTTATACTATTAATGATCGATTCCTTATTCTTTTGTAGCCAAGTACGTATCAAGTTGTTATATGTTAATGGAGAACGCAAATATTCAAATTTTATAAAAACATATCCCCATTGATACTTTGGAATTAATTATATAAATTTACTAAATATTGATGCATCCTGAGTTGACCTAGTAGGCTATCGTCTAGACAGTGGCGGATTTAGGGAGGGGAGCAGGGACGCTCGTCACATCGACCAAGAAAAAATTCGAAAATTTTAGATAAAATTTTCGAGTTTATGTTATGTCATTACTTTTTCGTATCCTCTAACTGTAAATTCTAACTTCTCTACTGCATCTAGATAACTATTTATTTGATTGTGTGTTTTACAAATAGATTTATTTGAGTTTGATCATTCTAAAATTTGATTGAGTTATTTATTTTCGAATAAAATTGGATCGTTGATATTATCAATATTCATTATAACCATAGCTAGAAAGGTATACCTTGTTATTCTCCTTTAAATGTTTATTATAAAAGTACTATGGTTGCTCTTACAATCATACCTAGACTTCTCAAATGGTTGAGCAGTTCGTGCCTTCGGTCAGTTTTTACAGGTCGAGATCAAAAATCAGATAGAGTCTAGATTGACCCGGGTTAGGTCATGTGGATCTCGGCCCAAACTAGAATCAAGAGACGGGTGGAAAAAATAAAGTTTCTGGTATTATCCATTTATAATTATATCTTCATTATTATCTTACTTATAAAGCATTTACAAATATAATATTTTAATAATTTTGTATTAATTAATATTGNTTTAATTATAGTGAATAATTTAGTTACAAATATTAGTTACAAAAGATTGAAAATTTAATTAAACTGAAAAAATACTTAAAACAGAACATTAAGTTTATTTAAGACGGATATATTTAAGATGGGTATATTCATGTTACGTGAGAATGCGTAAAAGACGAGTCAAGTATTGTACAATTAAGGGAAAATCAGAATGCATAGTGAAAAGTAACAAATTTGTCTTATCTGCACAAGGGAATAGTACTTGACATCTTTTATTTTGCCATATTTTCAGCTAAAAAGCATTTTTTAAAAATTAAATCATATTTAATATTAATAATATATTCATTATTTATCGTACTTATATTAAAGCATTTATAAAAATAACTTTTTTTATTATTTTTTTATAATTAAATGATAAAAAAAGTTTTATAAAATTGTTTTTTTTTAAATTTAAAATATTTTAGTAATTATTTTTCTATTTATTATTTCAAATATAACATAAAAATAACAATTTATAATAATAATTTTGATTTATCTTTGATCCAATGGCTAGAAAAGTCCCGACAAATTTCGATCCTAAAACAACGGGTCATTTCGGATCAGGGTCAATCGGGTTGCTCAAATTTTTAGACCCTGTTCTTTTCAGCTGAAAAGAGTTGAACTGAACTGCACTTAATGGAATTTAACGGAAGTAAACTGAATGAAGCTGAATTGACCTGAATTGAATGGAGTTGAACTCAACTGAACTGCAGTAAGAGCTAATTTGTGAAAAGATAAGTCTTAGGCCCTGTTCTTTGGACTTATTTTTAGCTATTTTAGTTTAGTTTTGTATCATTCAATTCAATTCAGTTCATCTCTTCACAATATGACTGTGTTCTATCTGGCTTAATTCTAGTTCACCTCAGCTTCATTCTGTTCAGTTCAACTCATTTTTTCAGAAATTAACTCTTACTTTAGTTTAGTTTAGCTCCATTGAGCCGAAAAGAACAAGGCATAACTCTTGTTTCAGTTTAGTTAAGTTTCATTCAGTTCAATTTAACTCCATTAAATTCAGTTCAGACCAGTTCAACTCGTTTGAGCCGAAAAGAACATGACCCTTGTCTTTGAAATGTATTTTGTAGTAATTGTTAAAGTTAGGTCCTGTTATTTTCGGCTAAAAAGAGCTCAGTTGAATCTAGTGGAGCTGAATTGAAATAAAATAAAAGTTAATTTATGTTAAGATAAACTGAACTGAACTTAATAAAGCTGAATAAAATTGAACTAACATAGCTAAAATCAAGTCAGAAAAAATAGGGCCTTAATATTGTTTCATGCTTCATGCTTGCGACCAAATTTATCACTTTGTTCAGTTAACGATCAAGGCATGAACAAAAGTACAAGTAGTGCAAGTGGGACTGTCAAAAGTAGCATGGACTACATTTGGCATTGGCGGCTAGCCGCATTTTTTCATGATAACTTGGTCAACTAATATTATTGATGCACATTCGTAAATTTTGATTAATTCATGGATAGTTTTATACCACTTGGTCAAATTGATATTTCCTCAAAATTTTATTTTTATCTATGTGGGGGTAGATTTAACTTTGATGAAGCATTACCTTGTTATTCTAAAAAGAAGACATTATCTTGTTGTTTTCTAATTTTAATTTAAGGATAAGAATAGAGTTATGCTGAGAATGATTCGATGTCACCCTCTTACATGCGTTATGTTAAATGCTATGATACTCTGAAGATACATCATTTTGATGGACCCTTTTGGTTTAATTTACGTGCAATGGTGCTATCGACATGGATAAAGTAATCCTAAGCTAACATCGACGTGGTAGATATTTTCGTAAACCGGGCACCCCTAGGCCCTAACAAGTCGACCACCCCTTATTCTTGTAAAATACCGATCGAAATGAATTTTCTAATTAACCGTCTCTACACGAGTTCAGCGAAGACATTAACCAAGTTTATTTAAAGTCTTTCAACCCGATCTTTCTTCCAAATTTAGTGAAAACATTAACTAAATCTATTTAAAGTGTTTTAGTAACTAAACCAGAAGAAAGTGATACAGAGTATATATTTATTCATTATATGTCTGATAATGAATATGTGGAGAGTGAACTTAAAACCTAATTAATGGACTAATTGAGTTCGCATATGAGTATCTTAGTATCTTACATTGCCGATAAATTCACTCGAAACTTGGAAACAAAATGAAAATTTTAGCACTGAAGTATAATTTTTGGTGTGTTTTTAAATTATCTAATTCCATTTATTTAATAAGTTAATTTAACTCGAGAAATTGTCTTCCACCAACTACCATGTGATAACTAATAATACAAGATCTTATAACATGCATGTATGAACTAATTAAGCATATTACTCATTGTTACATGTTCGGCAAATTTAGAAACCCCGACATTAGAAGATGACACCATACTCTATTTGTTGCTTTTTAGTCGGTTCAATTTCTGTTAAATAAATCGTGCCGCCATAACTACTACAACTTCATCCTGTTAATTGTCGTAAAGACTAAGAAAAAAGGAAGAGACCAATTATAAGATGACAAAAGAATCAAATTGAGTGTGAATGATCAATTGCTCACCAAATGCAATTCTAAAATAGAAAGAACAATAATTGACTAAGACACCCAAAATGAAATAGGACAACAAATAACCGGAATGGAAAGAGTAATTTTGATTACGTGTAAAACATTAATCTAATATGTATTGATGTTTATCAATATTAGTCTTATCTAATGATGTTTATCAATATTAGTCTAATATGTAATGATGTTTATCAATAATTAGTCTTATATAATGATGTTTATCAATATTATGTAAAACATTATAAACTAATTAATTATAAACATCCAATTATTAGTAGACTATATCATCAGTTGTATGGTGTAGAATCTGAGCTCTATACTAAGATTTTCAAGTTTTGGTTTAAAGAATCTGAGCTATACTATAAAGTATCTGAATTCATCCATTTAAACATAAAAAAAAAAAAAACTTTAAATGAGTTCAGAAAAATTACACATAAGCTCGATAAATGCATAGTGGTTATACAATGCTTATTATACAACTGGAGGTATAGTCATATTTGTACTAAACACCCATAACCGTATTACTATACTCGGGTAAATTTCAATATAAAAACAAAAAAAACTTTAAATGAGTTCAGAAAAATTAAGGACACGCATTAATAAGTTGAAAATGAAAAGATTCAAAAGATATTGTCATTAATTATAAGTACCTAAAAATAAGTTTATACTTAAATTTCTCATGAAAATATCTATATTCAACTTATTTATTCGTGTCCTTAGGGCACACATTAAAAAACGAAACCAAATAAGGGCGATATAACAAGACAACATGTCTTTAAAATATTTCTAAATTAACAAACAACTTTTCTCCTGCTTTAAAACCCTATATAAGCCTCGAACATTTGATCAAGTTCTTCACCTATCACAATCTCATCTAATTTTTCTTCACACAAATCAAATAATTTATAATCTTAACAAAATCCATGGCTACGTTTGCTATCTCTCATGCAAAGCTACTTTCAATTATATTCCTAATAATATCCTTTTTCTTCTTAGGAAGCCATGCACGTATACTTCACAACCACAAAGTTGCTAATATTAATAGTAACCAAATCTTGCATGAGCTTGGCTTCCATGATGTACTCAAGTTTCAACGACATCCACCGATTTGGGTCCAAGCCGGAATTGGGTCCGAGCGTGTCTCCCCTGGAGGACCCGACTCCCAACATCACGCCGCAGAGCCACCAACATTATTGCACTAGACCATACCATGCCATGCATATATGGTAAACATATCAGATGGTGCTATCTCATTTTCCAATTATAACATTATCTACTACATACTCGCTATTTGTTTTTAGCGAAGTGAATAGAAAAAAGGCCGAAAATAAAACAACGACTAAGAAATAGTCGTTGTATGCTGTTATTTTGCTCTTTACTTTTTTTTTTTCCATACCCCATACACCATTTTTTCTTTGGTTTTGGAGTATGATACATAAATTATCGTTTTTTTACAGTTAATCTTAGTTAAGACTATTTTAACTTAAAACGTTTCACATAACTCCTTTTATTTAAAGAGATTGTGAGTGTCGTGTTAACTTGAGATAGTCCTGAACAAAAATTTGTGTTTCTTCTAAGCTTATTTGTAATAAGGGTTTTGCATGTGATTATCTAATTAAATGCTTAATTACACAGTTATTCTAAGTCTCTATAATATCATTATGAATTTATGATTTGTGTTGTAATGCGTTGATGTAACAATCAAAATCATCTTGGAATTAAGGCTCTGACGTAGTAATAGACGTCATGGTGATAATTTGGATAACTATGAACGTGTGCATGTTACTTTTTATTATGCTTTCTTTTGACCTATGAATAAAATAGGCAGTAAGATCTCAGGTGTTGTATGATTAGTTAATTAATTAACATAAATTATAGTATTATGAGACAGTTGTATGGTTCGATCATATGAAATATGATTATATTAGGTAAAAGATGACCCCTTTTTGTTGATATAAAATTTACATCTTTTAAAAATGATCATTTTTTTAACATAAAATGATTCTGGTTTATAAAAAAAAGGCCGTTTTCTAACAGTTGCACCACACAACAGTCGCACAAAATATTTAATTAAATGTTCTGATTGTCTGGAAAGTGAATATGCCACATCTTCGACATGTAAAGTGTTCTATCTTAGATCGATCACAGTCATACTATCTTCTGTTATTTTGCTTTTTGAAATTTGTCTGCCATACTTTTATTTGTCACAAAAACTTTAAAAAGACGGTATCTCAATAGCGTTAGAGAACTCTCACATGATGGTTGAATAATATCAATTTTATTATTCCTTACAGTATTAGTTTTCCACAATAACAAGTTCTATAAGAGGCTGTTTTACATTACAATTATGTAAGTAAAAAATATAAAAAATAACTTCTGATGCAAGGTAAATGTGAGACCGTTTTATTTAAGAATTAGTGTTCTAATAAATAATAATATACGTCTAAATAACTAAAATAAGTATAGGAGTATATCACCCACAATAACATACGGAGTAGATATTATTATTACCTTCCTTTCAAATTTGTTGGCCCTTATTAACTTGTGATCCACCATGAGGTAATGGGTATGAATGGGTCTAGTAGAAGGTCAAAATTAATCGATAATTATTTAGCAAAAACATATTTTTGTGAATCGAGTAAAAATGTAAAATTATCGCAAGATCATCATACGTATAATTCACACAATAAGATGTTTGGAATAAAGTTAAACATGCATGCAGATGTTAATTAGCTTAGTTGGTAAAGTCATAAGCAGTGATATTTATGACCTAGGTTCGTATCTCCATGCATGTACCCATAATACTCCGTAGAACACTATACGAGCTAGTAGCTATATGCCTATATGCCTATATGATCCTTGCCCTTAGGTCTTAGGGTATGTTGCTGAGTACAGTATAACATAATAACCATATTTATACAAAGTCAATCGTACAAAGTTCGTTTACAAAAAGTGGGTCGTAATTCCATAGAATAAAAAGTGAGGCAAAGTATGTATAGAGGCTGAATAATGCCTTGAATTTGTTAGTAGTCATTTCGAACGATAAGCACGATTCCAGGAGTTTCATCTGATTAAAGTTTTCCTAATATTTTGTCTAGGACTGCCTCATCCTAGTAGTTACGCATATCATAACTTTTGAATTTTGAATTTGAAATCCGTGAATCCTTTGTATCAATAAAATATCACTTATGCGGCCGGTGGATGTAGCAATCACATCGACAGTAATAATTAAACTACTCAAATCTATTTGTCTATTTTACTTGTTTGTCTTTTATATTTCCTAGCATGTTTCTTAATTACCTCCGTTATAAGTTATAACAATAGGAAAAGTTAATTTTAGAGTTTTAAAGTCAATGATTTTACGTTTGAGATTTTCAACCCAAAAGTGAAATTCAACCCCATTTTTTAAATTTTCACAAGAATTTTAATTAAAAACATTTTATAT
>LHUT01001517.1:5522-26785 GCA_001412135.1 Silene latifolia subsp. alba
TACCAACTCCACGAATGTACTATAAGCAGACCGTGTGGCTGGTGTGCAGATCAATGCAAGTTATTTCAGCGTGAAAATAAGTCGAATAACATTCCAACATGATATTCGTACTTATCTCCCGCGAGCAAGCAATAAGTAATTGGATCCATTGTTGATCTGTCAATCAGAGTTGAGTTCAAAAAGTATGAATGCCAATCAAGCACCACAGTTTTAGTAAATTGAATAATTTATAAGTAATCGCAAATGTAACAGATGAATATTCTGATCTACCAAAGCTGCAAACCCATTTTAACTAATAAGCGTCTGGCTCGGACGCTCAGTGGGTTTCTTAACTCTCACTTTGACAATCTGAGACTATTGCGCGCGCATGTGTGGAGCATCGCCCCATAATTTCCCTAAGTCGACATCAATTAGTTGACGAGCATGAGCTACAAGTTTTCAAGGATAACAAGACAGTTCTTCAGCAATGACTTGGCCTGATCATTCTTTTCGGTTTCATACAATTCTGAAACACTTTCCTTGAGTTCTTTATCTACGATAGGTTGTGGTCGTACAGCTTGGCATAGATCGAGCACTTGTAACAAGCACTCTGCTGCAGCAACATGGACCTGAAAGGGTAGATTAGGAAATTAAAATTCTGAGACCATCATGAGATATAGGAGATGCTTGCTTACCATCATCAGAAAGCGAATATCTCAGAAAAGAACCATGTTAATGGAAGCAATGTAACTACTATCAACGAAACATGATGATGTGTTTGGTTGTCGGGGTATTAAGTCATTACATAATCAAAACAGAGTATCAACTATCAACGAATTAGCCCAAAAGGAAAACTATATTCGTGTCCAATTGATTTATGCTTTTAAATGGGGGCGACAGAAAATAAGAAAGGCATAAGTTGGAAAATTTGTGTGCAATCCAATACTTCTACAGTTATACCCCTTCCTATTCTTTAGAATTTCCCATTTATCAAAATTTCCCTCACAGATTTTGAAAAGTGGAGTAATTCTATAGACATGGAGGAGAAAAAAGAACATACATCGGATGTACTACCTACAGATTTTATTTGTTTTTTGAGCATATATGTATTTTTTTTTGCGTTTATTACCTCAAACTGTATTTGTTTTTGAGCATATGTGTATTTTTTTGAGCATATTATAGTTTAACGGATTATTCAACAAAAAAGCATCTCGTAGTGTTAGTAACATTAGGNTACCAACTCCACGAATGTACTATAAACAGACCGTGTGGCTGGTGCGCTGGCGTGCAGATCAATGTAAGTTATTTCAGCGTGTGAAAATAAGTCGAATAACATTCCAACATGATATTCGTACTTATCTCCCGCGAGCAATAAGTAATTGGATCCATTGTTGATCTGTCAATCAGAGTTGAGTTCAAAAAGTATAAATGCCAATCAAGCACCACAGTTCTAGTAAATTGAGTGTCTCTCTACATTTGAATAATTTAATATGTAATCGCAAATGTAACAGATGAATATTCTGATCTACCAAAGCTGCAAACCCATTTTAACTAATTAACTCTCACTTTGACAATCTGACTCTATTGCGCGTGCATGTGTGGAGCATCGTCCCATAATTTCCCTAAGTCGACATCAATTAGTTGATTAGCATGAGCTACAAATTTTCAAGGATAACAAGACAGTTCTTCAGCAATGACTTGGCCTGATCATTCTTTTCGGTTTCATACAATTCTGAAACACTTTCCTTGAGTTCTTTATCTACGGCAGGTTGTGGTTGAACAGCTTGGCATAGATCGAGCACTTGTAACAAGCACTCTGCTGCAGCAACATGGACCTGGAAGGGTAGATTAGGAAATTAAAATTCTGAGACCACCATGAGATAAAGGAGATGCTTGCTTACCATCATCAGAAAGCGAATATCTCAGAAAAGAACCATGTTAATGGAAGCAATGTAACTACTATCAACGAAACATGATGTGTTTGGTTGTCGGGGTATTAAGTCATTACATAATCAAAACAGAGTATCAACTATCAACTAATTAGCCCAAAAGGAAAACTATATTCCTGTCCAATTGATTTATGCTTTTAAATGGGGACGACAGAAAATAAGAAAGGCATAAGTTGGAAAATTTGTGTGCAATCCAATACTTCTACAGTTATACCCCTTCCTATTCTTTAGAATTTCCCATTTATCAAAATTTCCCTCACAGATTTTAAAAAGTGGAGTAATTCTATAGACATGGAGGAGAAAAAGGAACATACATCGGATGTACTACCTCAGATTTTATTTGTTTTTGAGCATATGTGTATTTTTTTTGAGCTTATTACCTTAAACTTTAATTTTTAGTGAGCATGTGTGTACTTTTTGTGAGCTTATTAAAGCTAATAAGTTTAGATTTTAAGTTTTTTCCGTCAAAACTTAAATTTAACTAAGGTTATATACTTATATGTATTTTTTTTTTGAGTTTTTATTATAATTTTTTGAGCTTAATATTTATTTAAGTGAATAAACTCAAAAACTTTATAATAAAACTCATAATTTTTATAACAAAACTCAAAAACTTTATTACAATACTCAGAAACATAAGACAGCCTTTCACGTATTACAAACGCAACAACCCTATAATAAGGTGACAAAATACAAACAATTTAGGTTGGTCACATATGTGTGGTCGTCTAGTAATTCCCTGTCTGTTCAAATATTATTAATCAGATCAGTGACCGGATTGGTCAAGCAAAGTTATCATTTAGTTCCATACAAAGACTAATGGAAGAGGATTTAATGACAACTAGAGGAAATTCCATTATACAAACCCATCTTCGGAAAAAAAAAATTATTCACAAGGAACCATAAAGGAACAAGAACCACAACATACCTGACCAATCTTTACTGTGATAATACAGTCAACTATTTTGCTTGAAACAGTGGAGAAGAGCTGAAATAAAGAACACGGGACATGTCAGATACCAAACTATATTCAAGAATGAATAAAGGGGATAAAAATAACGGGCAAAACCTCATGCACAAATGATGCAACACCAGCAGTTGAAATATCTTCTTGAGATCCTACTGGAGTGGCTTTTAACTTGGAACAGAGCTTCTTAATTGACACAAATGCTGACACTTTGTCTGTTCAAAAAGAGGGTATGAGAAACAATAACTGTACACACTTGAGGCAGGAAATTAAGTTGCACATTACCTGCCCATGGCAAAGCAGGAGACAAGGCGTGAGATAACAAAGACATCAACTTTTGCTGTTGTTTAAGCACGTCGTCTAAGGAGGCGATATTTATGGACGACGTAGTACAGTCTAAAATCTTACTACGTGGTACATAGCTCTTTTCTTCACCCGAATCTGCATTGGTATGGACGAAAGTTCAAAAATCATTAAAGTATCATCGATTTAAATTATCTTATCATAGGGCATGTGACCGATTTGTGTTAGAGATCCAGACATGAACTTCAAATTAAGTGACTTCCTTTTACATAGTATCACCGAATAAGTAGTACTGTAGTAAATCTTTGCACGAAAATAGACATAAAATTGGTCGAAGAGGCAAGACCAAGAATTAAAGTATTAAACACAGGACAGTATGGATCAAATCATCTCATTTAGGACAAAATCCGGGACTCAGGCAGCCTACCTCAAATACAAATTACAGTCTGGGAGCATTAGTAATTATTATCAAGTCTGTTCTAAGTCCCTCATGAAAGCTTTCCCTTTTCCCAGATATAATAGACAAAAAGCAAAAAGGAATTCTTAACATAAGAAGTACTCCATATAATGGAACTAATAGCAAAATTAATAAAAGTTATGATAACAAAGGGTGTGATAGAAGATCTGCAGGTGAGCTTACCGGCTTTCAAAGAACCACTTCCTGAGGGTTCTTGTATAGTTTTAGTTCCAGAAGTTGGATTGAACATCTCGTATAACAAGGGGAAGACGACATTAAAGAACTCTGGTGAACCAAAAGCACTGATCACCTAAAAGAGAATGGCAGGATACTGTTATTGTCAACCTTATAGATTAATTAATATTAAAAAGAGCAATGTTATTGTCAGTCAACATAAAATGAGAGATTGGAAAAGAGAGCAAAAATTATATGAAGACAGGTATGAATGATGCTAGGGTTCCAATAAGGGAGAAAAAGGAAAATGTAGCAGCTCATAGATAGGCTTTGGGTAGCATACAATACCTGCTCTAGAGCACACAAAGCTGCTTCTTGAAATTTCTTGTCCTTCTTAGCACAAGCAGTGGTAATGACGCTTAAGATAGCATTTGGCGCTGATGAGTCCTGAGAAGCTATAGCCTTGTGGCAAGATGTACAAAGGGAAGCTAAAGCTGGCAAAAGAGCATCCTTCCCCTGTTCCAGATCGTTCAAAAACCATATTTGAGGGTCGGAGTTGAGCCTTAGACTGAATTGGAGGATTACTTACATAACCAACAAAAATATGTAAAAACTTAAATCTCAAGAAAGAAGTAATGAAAAAGCTACGTCACCTCCCAAAGTCGACCAGGGATCTCCTTCAACAACAAGTTGAGCAGCACTTGACAATGAGTAGACAGGGACTCCCGCAATATTTCACTAAGCTTGGTAATTGCCTGAGCAGCCTGTTATGGATCAAAGCAACCAATATATAGCTGAAGATGATAATGTAAACAACCAAACTTCATGACGGAAAACGCAGTGCACTTACATTTCTTTTGGAACTCCATGATGATGACACGAAGCTCTCAGTAATCAATGATACTATCTCTCCCAAATACAATTGAAGTGTCACATTATCACCACTTGTATTTTCTTCCCACAGCTCTTCAAATAGACCAGAAACATGCTTGTCATCTTCAAATCTGTAATAGTTTCACGAATAGTGTCTGTAAATTAAGACGCTGAAAATACTACCCCAGAAGTATAGTTTCAAGAATAGTGTCTGTAAATTAAGACGCTGAAAATACTACCCCAGATCCAGCATCAGCTTTTACAGCACAATAATAACATCCTTAAGATTGAATCACATAACTCTAACTCATGAAGCAAACCAATTCTCCCCAATAACACCTGACTTGGCATTTCAGGATAAGGTAAGTTGCCCATTAAACTTTCAAACTGCATTCAGCATGCAAATAAGCTTTCGGACCAAACCCAGGGGAAACATCAGAATATGTTTAGCCCCATAGAAAGAATGCCCCAGGGTATGGTGTATTACACCCCTTACCCACTCAGGTAGGACTGTAGTCCCCATACTTCAATGGGACAAAAAAATCATACAGACACGATTTTGCATGATATGAGAGAAGGCACGCTCACATCCTTAAATGTAGTTCAGAGAGAGAACAATATCAGAAAATCCAAGTTCAGAAAAGCAAGCAAAAGATATATTTTTTTTCTCGTAACCAGAAGCGCATTCCACACCTTAAAATGAAGATAACAGGTATGAGTGTCACATAATAACCACTCAAAACATCGGAAGCCATGGAGGCACAGCTTTTCAACAGAATTGCACAGGAAACCTGGGCATTCCTGTCACCTGCTTGTAATGCTGCAATGTCATCAATGATTTTTTGGGCCTGTGAAGGAGTTGAATACTTCAGTACCAATGCAAAAGCACTAGCAAACGCACGTTTAGCAGAACCACTTTTTTCTTCAATGACAGCAGGAAACAAAATCCTTAACAATACTCCTGTGAAGGGTTTGATCTCGAGGTTAACTCTTTGCACCAGTAAAGTGATAAAAGAGGCTACACCAACCCTGAAACCCAACCAAAAATTAATTAATTGCTACACAAATGGATCAGCTAAAAAAGGACTGAATTAAGTTAAAATGGATCATTTTAGTTAGCCAACGGCTAACATAAATACATAGCCCGCGTGGGGGGTATTTAGTTATTTACGTTGATCAGAGGAAAAGATATGCATAAGCTCCTAGGTTGTCTGCATATCAGGGAAAATCAAACAGCTAAAACAAAACTAAAAAGCCAACACCATGAACACAACCCCACTAAAAAGATACTAATGTAAGAAAAGTCTGAGATGAAACATCATGTGCATTGTCAACAGAAGCAAGTCACTAGGTTTCTATACCTGGTATTGAGACCAACTCCAGATCTGACTAACTGAGAAAGCTTGGGAACCAAAACATCTAATGATGGCTTGTCCACTACATCCACGCAGAGTTCAAGAGTTTCCCACATAGGAGAGCCTTTTGCAATTGAAATCCGTAAATTTTCAAGCTTATCCTTCTGTATACCAACGTTTGCTGCATGAAGCTACCATAAACATAAATGATATCTGTCAATTTTAGTCCTTAAAGCCAGCAGCACACCGAGATAGAAAGTTTGTATTTTACCATACCTCAACATAATTGAGCCCTGGATCTTCTAAGCTAGACAGACTTTCCAGCATACAAGTCACTAGATCTGCCAAATGTGGACGGATAGCAACACCTGCACCCTGTAATGCAAGAAAAGTATCATAACTAAGTAAACCACCAACTAAGTGAATTTAACAGAAAACCATGTCGAACCCCAAAAAAGTACTCCATCATCAACATGCAATTGACTAAGTGTAATGAAGTTCATGTGGAATACATCATAAGCAAAAATTGACATAGCAAGTCCAGAAGTTATGTTAGAACATCATCACGAGTATCAAGGAAAGTCCTATTGTCCCATATTAGAATAATTAGCCAACAAATTACACTGTCTGAAAGATTGTAAACAACACCCACATGTAATGCATAAATCTCTCCAGATACAATTTAAATGCTGGCCCACACCGTCCCCTACAATTCCAAATAAGATATTTATGCAGTAGGTAAGCACAAAACAAAAAACAAAAAACAAAAAAAAAAAAACATTGCCACAATGTGTCATCCTTGCACAGTGATTTGCATTTTATTATGACTAAAAGTCTCATAAAGGATGAATAAAAAAAAAAATATTTCATGCAAACCTTTGCAAGCTTCATAACCACTCCAATAGATGCCTTGCGTATGCTGTCAACTTTACTCATAATACCTTCAGACAACAGCAGTGGTAGAACAACATCCATGGCTTTGCTGGTATCTGATTTATCAGTGAGAGAAGCATCACAGAGCCTTATAGTGAGGGAACTGACAGCACGGCATAACTTATCACCGGAATTTCTAACGGTCTCCTTTATATCATCCATAGCACGGAAGGCATTAATCCAAATCCTCTTCAAATGCTTTCCAACCTGCCAAAATATGGGAGTGACAGTGAACATCAGATAAAATGTAATGGTCAATTGAATTGGGGAACCCAGCTAACAGGAAGAAGTAACGATGGGCCTCAAGACAATAAAATTATATTAGATTCCCAGCAAATAAATGCATGTTCAACAACTTAACACGCACTCTTAGTACCTTATGTACATCTCATACAAAGAATTATCTAAAAACAAAAAAATCAAGCCCCTAGAATAAAAGGATTGTTATTTATAGCATCCAGAGTCTTCATAACATGTTTCTTACTTGTTCAAACCTGCGTCCTTGAATTATATCTGCTAGAGCAAGACATGAAGACTGGCGAGAACGCCAAAGCCTGGATCCACATTGCGTTAATAGGTCGTCAATTATAGGATCTAGGAGTTCATCAATAGTTTTCTTTGGATCAGCTACAAGTGACTTCCATATGTGTGCCATAGAATCCTGAAATTAACAGAAAAAGAATTTAAAGAATAACATGTTTCAACAATATGCTCATTACTGTCGACAGAAAACATCACAGCAATGGTAAGTTGGAGAGCGTAAGACAAAAGATCATTCATACAAATATGCAAGACTAGTATGGAATATGGATAATGTCAAGCTCTGGAAGATCAGGATTCAGGAACACTCACTTGCACATTCTTATCAGGATCATACTGATAGCGTACTAGCCTCGGAACTAATACACGAAGATGAGGCTTGAGAGCATCCCCAGCGTGCTTTGCTATTCTTGAAAATCCAAAAGCAGCTCCCCTCTTAGAATTTAAAGCCGCCTGATAATTAGCTAGGTCCATGAACTTATATATCAGGTCTGGCTGGCCCATCTCATTTGCCAGGTTGCAGAGCTCCTTGTATGTAGTCAATTTACCCCCACTGGGACTTTCACCAATAGTGCCTTCTTGAAAGACTTGTGAATCCTCTACCAACTAAAGGTTGCAGACAGAAAGAAAAAACAGAAAAAAATCATTAGTTTTCTACCACACACCATTTATCGCTGGATCAAGTCCTACGCTATATGCTCTGTAATATGCAGTGTAGTTACCTTGACAGCTCTCTTCCTCTTCCCTGAGCCAGTCAACGTGCCAACAAGTGCATTCACCAAATTCTTTTTCATCTGTTCATCACCAAGTTCATACACAAGACTCATTCCTTGTGATGCTAGCTCCTGAGTAAGTTCATTTTGCTCGCCCAATAGGTGCGAGAAGGCTTCCTGTTTATAAGATGGAAAGGTTTGTAAGTAAATTCACCGTGGTCACTCAATTAGCATTCACGACTATGAAAATCCAAACCCCATCAAAGAGAAGGTGTATGAAAAGTTTTTGAGATTTTAATACATGTTGGTACAATATCAGACCAAAAAGTATTCTTTAGACCGATGCAATGACGCCTGAATTACAACGACGACAACAACAACATTACCCCGATGTCCCCAAAGACTCATACGGGTCATGCCTATGCCAAGGTAGGATGGGGACCACATCCCCGATTTATGAGTGTCTACAGGCATTGGGTTAATGAGAGTAATGCAACAAAAGCCAACACATCGTGTAAATTTGAGAAGGAAGTTGCAAGACATGGCAAGAGTCAATGGGTTTGAACAATAACCAACAAGTACAACACACATGAATAAACCATTAGCTACCATTAAAAATATATCATAACAACAAAAGCCTGGTAAGGGTGTTCATTGTTCAATTATAGTGTTTGAAGGGATTCAAACTTTAAGAATAACATTCAAGTTATTGATCCATAACGCTTACCCCCTCTCTCCCGGAAAAGGAAACAAAAGATGAACCCTCTCTTCTAAGTGAACAGTGCTAACAAAATAAGTGGCATGGGAAAAAAACAAAAGGCTTATGCTCAATAGAAATCCATAGCTCTAAAACATTAGACATAAAGCTCCAGAAGAAACTGCTCATCCTCAAAGATTCTTCGCCCAGCAGCACCACAATTCTCTTTCATTTGTTAACAGTGAAGAGGCGACAGCCTTATCTCAATGTATATGTATGCAAGATATGATTTGGTCCAAATAAAAACCAAGTCAAAGTCAACAGAACACTACTAGACAGTAATCTTACCATGTAACATTGTAACAACCATATTATAGTGTAACAACCAACCTGAATCTCAGGAAGCAATTGCTGAATAGTAGGGTGATGCCCACAATACATAGTTAATGATAACAACCAAACAGTCCCCGCACAGCGCTCCTCTTTTCTGCTACTGTATAAAAGATCGTCAAATATCTTTTTGGTTATCGAACTCCTTGCCAATACTCTAGCATCGACACTAGCTTCATTCTCTTCGGTATAGGTTTTCTTTAGCCAAGAGGAGGATACATCTTCCAAAAGAAAATTTGAAGTCATAGAGAGCGAGGTGTAATTGGTTTTCAGAATAATATCAGCATTCACAGGAACAGTGCCCCAGAGAAATGCGAGAGCCTCCCCAGCAGCAAATAGAACATCTTCAACCTGTACCGATTTCAGATTTTCACTTTAGCATGCCACTTTCCATATAAGACATACAACTATATAATTAACAAGACATAAGCAGATAGCAATGACACCTTTGAGCGGCAGAGACCAAAAATAAGCTCCAGGGCAATGTCGAGGGATGAAGGTGACACTTCCTTCATGCATATATGCCCCAGAGCAATAGCAATTTTCTTTATTGCTTTTATATCTTCTCCAGCTAAGAGTTTAGTCAGCTTATCGCGCACAACAGTCAACACGGACTCTACAAATGTTTCAATGACAGCAATTAGTAATCGTTAACTATTACAAAGTACAAAGTAAATCAAAAGGCACCAATGGAATTCAGTTTTGTATGCGCCACCTGGACCATCATCACAAATAACTGGCGGTAGTGAACCACGCAATCCGATATGTCCAAGTGCCTGCATTGCAATTGAAGCTAATGCTGGAGTCTCAAGGTTGACAACATCAACCAGACGCTTGATTGTACCAGGAAAAACCGCCTCTAACATCTGGTGTCAAACAGAATACAAATAAATCCTTCTGAGAAATAATCGTGCATTTTATCTAAATCACCAACATAGAAGGCACAACTCTGTTCTATTTATGACACAACTAAAATATGTAACAAAAAATATATAAAAGAACAGTGCCAGCTTTCTATTTAAAACCAGGCTTTGACCAACAAAATTCCAAGAATCACTGTGCAACCACTTCACAAACTAAGGCTATGTTCTTTAAACAAAAAACATTACAAAGAGGGAGAACATAGAGGACAAAGCCTCCTTGTTAAAGCATTGCATGAGTTTTCCAATTCTTTGAAGCAAGGCATTGACACACCCTTGAAAGCATTAATTGATTAAGCCGAAAGCACCACCTCCTCCAAGCAATCTTCTTTTATCACCCTCTCCACCATCTAAATCTTTTCCCCCTCTTCTTCCACCTTGACACACCAACCCTTTCAAATTTTACAAAGTTTATCCTCCCAGTATTCCCTGGCCACATAATATCACCCTTGTATCTGTCTTTCAATCTCTGGTCTACACTCTACAGTCACTAACTGCCTAACTCGCTCAAAATACATACCATAACCGCCATTTTACACTACTACAATGTTATCCATGTACCAGGCGATTAATCAATCATGCATGACAAAAATTTTGGATTTAGACAACAGCAAAAAATAGATCCAGCAACAATTATGTAATGCAAGGATAGAAAACGCATGCTGACGAAGAAGAAACCCATTAAGTTCAAACCCTTCATGCCAGGGAAGACACCATAAATGACCGTATAACATGGGAAAGGCCATAAACAGGTAGGTTGTGGAGATCAAAGAGAATCTAAAGGTGACTAAACAAGCATTATGTATCTTTTATGATAAAACTAATGTGTCTGATTCAAGTGCGAAAAACACAAACCCCTTCCTTTAGAGATGCTCCACTGGTACCCAAAATTCCAAATGCTTAAAGTCTTAAACCACTAAATAAATATAGAACGTAAATGGAATAAGCCACATTGTCCGCTCAAAGCCAACTATTTTAGAATAAATCCAATGGCATAACTCTGCGTATAGCAGTACCACAAAGGTCAGAAGCTGAGAAAATGCATCACATATTCACATCTTACTCCAACTCCTCTGACACGCCAATCACATTGGGCACTAAACAGAAATTGTAAAACCATAAGCCACGAGTCCATATAAAAGTATACAACTATCGAACCTCAGGTGCTTCTGACATACTCTCAGCAGTGACAAATCCAATTGCGCATAGTACTCCATGCTGTGTTTCAAACCTGAAATCAAACAAACCAAGAAAAAGACGTTCAGTAAAAACCATTAAATGTAATACTTCCATCAGTCCCAAAAAGATTGTATCAAATTTTATTCAAAGAAATACAGTAAAATCCCCTCAATGCCCTTCTAAACTCATTAGAATTGTTGTCCTCCCCTTGACCACTTTCAGTTGGCATATTTTGATTCACGCTACAAACAGAAGAGAATATAACCATTTACATCTATTAATTGAAAGTGGTCATTTTTATTTTATTTTATCTGTATGGGTGTGTGTGTGGTGGGGGGGAGTGGCAATGCTGCTTCGTCCTTCTGGGAGTAGAAATTAGAAGTAATAGTGTACTGGAACAAACCTCGTGTTTTGTGTTCCGCTATCAGTAGAAATCAATTCACTTATCAGCGTAGATGTTGCAGATGCATGGCAAGCTGAAGAAGCTATACCAAGCAAACGAGCAGCAGATTCACGAGTATCCATGTCAATGTGTCCTAGAAATTGTTTTAGCCAATGTACTTTTGAAGCATACCGAGATGCCAAAAGCTGATAGACAAAGCAGAAGAAATCAACACCGGAGAATAACAAGTAGCAATAGAGGAATTGATAATTTAAAAAAGACGTAAGTACGTAACGATACCTTAGGACAATAAGTTGCAATTACAACTAAAGACTTGGAAGCATTAGCGTGCAACTCAGCAGATCCTTCAACAGCCATTGCATGTTCTATAAGCAAGCACAACACATCTACTGTAGGCTCGAGTCCATCTGAGTTTGAGTCTTTTTGTGACATCTCAAACTCGAAGCACTTAAGAAGAAATTTTATCATTGCATCATATGTTTTAGATGGAAAAAGAAGTTGTTGTTCCCTCATTTCCGTGCACTCCAAAACTTTTGGTTGCTGCTTGACAATATAATCCAGCATGTCTCTCACTCTAGGATAAATAAGATCTATCTTTTGGCTAATAAATTTTCCTTCATCCAGGGCCAATCCCTGTATTGCCATTTCCCTACAAAGAGAAATATAGGTAAGAGACAAAAGTAAATTAAAATCATTATGGAGTAGAAACAATTGAAGTAATTACCATATCACAATTCACAGGGATGCATGATTCTAAATCCTAGAGTGAAACTCATGAAAAATACAGAGATACATAAATAACTAGCACAGGTTCTACAGGAACAGCGTGCCATAAATCCGGGACACACTGCTCAGATGATTCATCCATGAATCAAACAAGATAACTAACACCCCGCCTTCTCGCTCTATCTCTCCGTCTCCGTCTCCTTCCCCTACCCTTATCTCTGAATCCCACATCCAAATTCCACGGTTTGTGCAACTGTAGAAGTGCAAAAAAGGGGAGAGGGAGGAGGGTTTAGATTAATGCAGGTTTGCAGGATTTACAAAGTGGTAGCCAGATAACATACTCCTATGGAGCGGGCCATGTGGGAGATAACGATTATCAGCTACCAGAACTCCAGAAATGTTTATAGCAGAAACTCTGGCAGTCTGGCAGACAGGCAGTGGAGTTATCTTAATGGCTGGCAGATCAGGAAAAAGGTAGTCAGGTCCATGAAAGCCTCCACGTAGGTCAAAAATACTTTAAACTTCTACCTGACCCTGAAGGGACACTATTGTCTATACTCTATACTACTATAGGAAATTTCAATTCCGATTTCAATACCATTTTTGACAAAATCAAACAAATATTGCATCAAACCCATCATAGCGTAAAAGAAATTTAAGTACATACTAGAGGCGATAAAGATGGACTCAGAGACGGCAAGTCATCGCAAGTGAGAAAAAATTACGATAAAAATAGAGCTGAAAAACAAATTAGCAAAGGCGCAAAACAGAACGTAAGTTGACACGCACACACCACACATCACCAAACAAAAACACAGAAAGGTTTATGGCAATTCCCTAAATGAAAACATATACATCACAAAATACACACACTATCTACCATGGATACTTTATATGAATTCATATATACTACTCTATCCTAGTCTATTTAATCTTCCCCTTTGTTTTGAGGGGAAACTAAGAAAGATGGCAAATTCACCCATCTACTATTCTACTCTAAATCCCTCATATTACCACACTCACATCACTCACTTGCCTCTCACCCAACATCCACCCATTAAACCATAATCGCGAACCTGTCCCGAACGACCACCCACACAGCCCAAAACCACCGCAACCCAGCCCCAGACAGCACCTACCCCCGGAATTTGGGGACCAATTCTCCCAAACACCACTTACTCACCGCAACCCAACCCCAAATACCACAAAACCGCCGCAAGTCCGCAACCCAGCGCCAAATACTTCCAAACCGCCGCAAACACCACCAATCCAGCCATAACCACCACCAACCCAGGCAAAAACAATATGTTTCCTCACATACCACCACTGGGCGTGCTCCCTCACCGCCCCAAACGCCCACCTCAACACCAAAAAACATGCCAACTATTCCAAATTTGACCTCTTCCTCTGAAACCACCACTCCACATGCTCGAAATTTGCCTCATAGCCCTCAAAAACTCTATATCTAAGGGTTTCAAGGGTGATGGTAGGAATTCGGGGGTGGGTCATTGAGGGTTAAGTGGGTATTTTGGGTGGGTGGATCATGTTGGTATGGGAAGGTGATGTTGACGGTGGTTTTGGTGGGGTGGGGGCGATTTCAAGGCCGCCGGTGGTGAAGGGAAGAGAGTGGTAGTGGTAGTGGTGGTTGTGGATGATGGGTGTAAAGTGTAATGAGTGGTGGGCATGAGAGAGATGGGATGAAGCTAGAGGTGGCAATCGGGTTAGTCGGGTCGGGTCATTATAGGGGTCATATCATTTCAAGTCATTTTTTTTATCAATAACTTTAATTTTAGACCATCATTTGGTTTGGTATTAAGTCAAACATATCAAGTTAAACACTAAATAACTTTCATTTGTATCAATATTAAGCTTAATAATTATCGGGTCATCAATCTTATCCGGTCAATGTCGAGTCAGGTTATATTAGGTCGGGTTTGGGTCATTGATTATCAGGTTGTATCGGATGTCGGGTTCAAAACAGGTCGGGTCAAATCAATTTTGAGTTGCTATTTTTTTCGGGTTCTGTAGGGGCGAGTTTATTGGGTCAGGTCAAGGTCAAGGTCGCGAGTGGGTGTGGGTGTGTTTTGTCTATTCATGATTCATGAACAATATTGTATGTCCAAATAACGAAATAGGGAAGAAATGGTGACTAAGCCCACTGAGGAAATAGGGAAGATTAAAAAAGATTAGGAGGGAGTATAAGCTTTTAGATATCCTATGGCTCAAACAGATTATAAAGGATACAAATATTACAAGTGAAAAAGAAAGAATTAAGACTGGAAGCACAGCTTAGAGCTACCTTATGTCCAACTTCGGATCTGCTGCAGCAACCATGCATAAAAAACGGCTAGGACAGTGCTGCAGATCAAACAAAGATGTAGCCCACCTCACTGCAGAAAACCGCACCTCACTTTTGTCCTAACGAGCATATACAAAAAACAAAAGGCGTCCAATTGAGGAAATGGATTTTCACAAGGGCGAGGCTGATAAACAGAATCCGGTTTGGTTAAGGAAAAAAAATTAAAAATCAAAATTGACGCACCACTTGGGAATTATCAAGTAAGAGTTGCTCCAAATCTATTAATATGTTTGATGGAGCTCCCTGTTGCAGAAAAAGTTACAACATGCCACATGTGAGTGAGAAATAATTCTGGATTACATCAGTGAGTGTATGGTTATTCACTTATTCAATCTCACAGGTAAAACTGCTGGCATGACTGTATTACCTTATAGGCAACGGCAAGGGAAATCGTAGCCTCTTGAATAACTAAACGAAGAAACTGAGACTCAGACTTCAAAGCATCAAAAAGTCGAATAGCCATGTCTATCTTATCCCTGTAGAATCATCAAAGCAGAAGACACTTTCAGAATAAAACACTGAGAATAAGTCAATACAGCTAGGCCATGCGGGATAGCTATTGTGAATCACCTGAAAAGCTGAGGCATGCGCTGAGCAAGAATTCCAATTGCTTGATAAGCAAATGTCTTAGTCTCTCTAGATATAGCATCTGAGCAAACAAATGTAACAAATCATTATGACAAGCTCTACCCCGTAAAAACAAAGTTCAGCATGAAAAACTAACGCGCTGCTTTGACTTACAAATATTTGTACAAGTGTACAAACCATGAATCTAGTTATCTAGCAATATACCTGTTTCCTGATTGCTTGTTCCTTCAAGAGATTTCAGTATCCCACTTAAGATAAGTGGCGCCATTAGCTTAAGCTGATCCATTATTGCCTGAACAAAGAAAGGACAGTGGAAAAATCATGTAACACGACAAGCAATGAAGCAAACTGCTCAGTCATGAAGCCTTCAAAAACAATATAGTAACAAGGCCCTTTCACAGACCATAAGAGCAGAAATCGTTAGGTTTTACTGGTTATCGATGTCCACTATGAAAAGCATAGTCAAGCGAAAGGAACGTAGGCAAATAACTGAAATTACTCCCATTGAACAATCGCAAGGATACCCACCTTCACCAAGACACCAACTACAATTGCCACATCGTACAGAAGAAACTACTGGAATAAAAACCAAATAATCTATAATCTATGCATTCATTTTTCATTTAATAACAATCACACAGTTCTCAAGAATAGAAAGCAGTTTCTTTTACTAGAATTTATCAAGGAATAACATTTAATCATGAAAGAAATTAATAAATGTAAACCAAAGGATTTTTGTATCTGTGCATACAAAAAAATAATGTTTCAAAAAGCTGAAATGTTATCATCTATCTACCACTGAATGCATGCATTTCAAAGGCTGAGACCTTAAGGAAAAAAATCAGCAGGATTTGAAGATATCAAGATTTTGAACTTCCAGGAAGTGATTATACATGCAACAGTGACAGGTTATTCAACATATTAAGTGAAACGCTTCTAGCTCAGATCCCTCACATGTTTAAGAACCCAGAAGGCAAACTCCATTCCTGACTGCTTCAACCTTGGTGCTGTGCCACTTCCTAATAACAAATTAAATCACATTCAAGGTAGAACATCAGATGGGTTTATGGGTATACACAGAACAACATAAATTTTCCTAAGTTCACTCTGGAATGTTTCCATTTTGAGTGGAGCCAAAGCTTCACTATTTCTTAGATTATGATAGAATAAGCAAATGACTCACTCAATTGATTGCATTTCTTTCAATTTCAAAATAGCATTTATTCGATGTGATTCGCAAAGCAATTTTCATAACGAGTCATTTAGAAACGAAAACAGCTTGTCTGTGTTGACAATACATGGGTACGGTTCCATAGATCAGTGTTGAACATAGGGATCACGACTGAATAGTTTAAGAGAACAGACGTTCAAAATCTCCAGACATCAGAAATCATGAATTCTAGAAAGAGCTTTGCGCAGACCTTATTTTCAATAACCATAGAAAGCATAGAAAATGTACCATAGATACAGGCAAAAATGCACTGCAGTGTTGAAGGGAAACAATTTGCTGCTGTGATGGACCGACAAAAAACAGACATCAGCCTGATCTTCAATGAGTAATTTGCAGGTAAAACTTTATGTTCAGGAGCAACATTTTCAGCAGTTGTACTTCCTGTGAGTAGAGAAAAAGGGGTCACAAGAACGAGATATTTTTGTTAAACACAATCTACTCAAAAGTTCTTAAATAAAACTATAAAAAAAAACCTGATGCAACATAAAGAGAAAAGATGATTGGTAAAACAGCCAAATTACATTTAATAGATGCTCATCTCAAAATGAGATAATGCATAATATGCAAGGTGTGACTATACAGCTTTTTTAAGAGTTATCACCGTGATGTCTTTACCAACAAGGAGATTGTAGAAATTTCCAATCAGCTAGATTGATTTGAATGAAATAAAAGAGATTCACTTTCTCACATTTATTTTTAATAAGCTTCAAACCAACTGTATTTAAGGACTAATTTCAAGAATGTCTGAAATCAGAAGATACGACAATTTGGTAGAACCCAAAGTAGCAATACCAAAGTAGCAATACGAAGAAGTGTTTGGAATTCTAAAAATGAAACTTCAATAAATAAAAATCAATATCTGTGCTCAGAAAAGATGATCTCAAGGAGATTACCATTGAACAATAAAAACAACTTCGTGATAAGAGCTCGATTATCTAAATCAGCAGCTGCACCTTTCTTCTTCAAAAGCTCCTCCCCTCTCTTGGTAACAGTCTCTTGACTTGCATATATTCATCAACATACGTTATCAGGATGTACACCTCTTAAACAACGGAAAAAAACGGGATGCAACATCATAGAAGGTGGATCACCACAAGCCAAAAACACAACTTCATACAGTAAGAATACCTATCTGCACAGGCAGCCAGAAATATGGAGTAACCCATCTCTGCTGGAAGGTCCATGGAATCAATGATGTTGAGTATACCCAACTAGAGGAAACACAAAGAACCAGGTTAAAAAGCAGTGAAACTGTAGAAAAACTGCGAAAAAGAAGCTAAAATAGTCAGTGACTAATGCTCTTTAATTCATAATATTGATATCAATTAGCTGCGGGGACACCCTTTGCTCTAACCCTCCTTCACATAAGTCACACAACAAAACAAATTCTCTTTACTAGTAAATAGTTATCCATTCTCAAAGAATGACATCAAATCCTAAGGCATAAAAAATGTATAAAACGGATGTTACCTTCTGTTTCAAGAGGTACTCATTCTTTACCGGCTGTTTCCCAGTAATACGCTCCGCCTGAGACATGGAAAGACCAGCTGGGCATGCTCCGCTGAGGGGAATCATATCAGAGGATATAGCAACAAGAGAGAGGGGGATAAAAGGACGAATAAGGGAAATAATTGTGAGAATTATGGATGTTTATGGTAGCTTTAAGAATGCTAGAAACACACCTTTGAGATGACGGTTGATACAAAATGGCATGGAGGCAAAATTCAACAAATAATTCACAGTCCTGGGAACCTCTAATCAATCTATACTTCACAGCAACCTCATCCTCAACATTAACAGAATGGGCTTCGCCAATTACCTACTTCCAGCAAAAAAATTATAAACAGGGCGTCCAAAGAGTTGCTTCGGAAGAATGGTAAGAGAAACAGAAAAAATTATTATACAGTGGCCCTTAAAATGTGGGAAAGTAATGATTCTAAAGCTCGAAAATGATAGTTTGTATCAGAATGTGGAAGTATACCTTCAATACCACTCTTAGCACTATTGCTTGATGCTGAGGAGGAAGCTTCGAAATGTTTACCAAGAGATTTGGAGCCATGGTTTTCTTATCCTAAACATGAACCATAACAAACGAAATATTGTTGAAAAGACTTCTACATTAATTCACGAGTAACTTAATTCTTTCCAATTCAGCCGAAGGAATATAGACAACAAACTCAAACCTCTATGCGTGATCGATCAAATGCCATCTCAATATAAATAATGCAGAAGTTCCGAACCATAGGAGCAGCTGTAGCTTCAGTATACATACTCCACAGATCCAATAATGGCAAGCCAATTTCTAGTTCATGTTTCACTCGCTTGTTTACATGACTCAATATCTCAAGTACCTATTTTCAATTCAGAAGAAAGATATATCATCAGATATAATCACAATCCGGCTCAGGGTGCATTCTGTAAATGCATTCGAAGGTAGCTATATTTTCAAATATCTCAAAATGTGTCTGTGAAGTATAAAGTAAACCATACATATGCTACTGTTTGCCCATCTAAAATTGCATTTAAGGTAACACTCTTCTAACAGTTCTAAGAACGTGATCAGGCACAAAAGCCAATACGTTGATACTTGCTAAATTGATCTATGGGACACAACAGTCGCATTAACCCAGCAACATCATAGCAGCTAACTGCAATACAAGTTGATTGAATGATCCATAGCAAATGATCATATTCAAGAACGATTCATTTCCGCTACCAATACACTGTACTCAGCAATGAAACGCAACACCATACATCTGCCGTTTGCATATTCGATATACTATTTGCAGACTAGGCACCACATAATATCAGTGATTACATCAAAATACGTCTGACAAAGTGACAATATCACACTGAATTAGAACTGCCAGAAGCAAATGCAACGAGAAATTACTCTATCCTCAGCACTACGCACCATACAGAATTAATTGCGACAACTCAACATCCGTCTTTCAAAATTATTAACTGCTAAGCCTACATGACTGTAGCATAGACCTAGATACCAAATCAACTATTGACAAAGGACAACCCAGGAAATGTAAAAAAACACTCAAATTACAGGAATTAAGTGAATGGTCCCCGGAAACCACGCTATTCGACAACTACTCAATCGTACAGCCAATATTCTGTGCATTTCCAGATCCATAAATTCTACTTCGAAATTTCAGCATTAAGCACCGCACATGATCGACTACTACAATTCAATAATCGCCAAGAAAATCACGCTAACACAACAATAACCGCAGCATAAACACAGTCAAAAACCTCAAAATCAATCAAAAACATTCAAAATTACAGAATAAAATTGCGAACAAACAAAAAAAGCCAAATGAAAACCGAAATCATAGAATCAAGGACTACAATTTACTAATGGACAACAAAATCACTCTACACGACAAAATCCGCAGCATAAACACAATCAAAAACCTTAAAATTAATCAAAAAAACTCAAAATTACGAAATTAAATCACGAACAAACAAAAACGCGTAATGAAAAGCAAAAGAGAGAAGAATAAACTGAAATTCGACCTTATTGCGAACAAGAGACGATTGAGTACAGAGCGCAGCAATAGCGCGGGGAAGAAGCCTGGAGAGCAAGTTTTGAAGCTTAGAATCGTCGCAAAAAGCTAAGTTAGTGAGCATTTTATCAAGCATTTCTTCTCTCTCTTTGTCCGACATCGTCGCAACAGTTGACCATGGCGTCGAGGGTGACGTGAGCGATGATGCATCCGCCATTGATGTTCGAAGTTTAAGTTTTTTCGAATACTGAGAGATATTTCAAAGGTAAGGTTTCCACTTTCCAGGAGTTGAGCAAATTGTATTGGTAATGTATAGTGAAAATTTTTGCGCTTGGTCCCTTGCACAAGTTAAGTTAAAGAACCTAACACGTCAAAAGCAATTTTGTACTCCGTCCCGTCATTTGTTTACATTTAATTTTGACACAAAATCAAGGAAATATAAGGGCATTAATTGCGCACCGAAGGTAGCAGCTACGAGCTCCCTTGTCACCAAAAAAAAAAATTATTGTATAACAAGTAAACTAAATTGAGCACGAAAGATTTGCCCAAAGACATTCTCAAAGTAGAAAGGTAAATAATTAACTGAGACACACAAAATGAAATAGCTAAATAAATAACTAGAACGAAAAAATAACTAAATAAATAACTGGAACGAAGAGAATATATCCTAAATATAATATTATTATTACGTTATTTTTCATTAGCATTGGTGTTAAATTGTTTTTGTGAGATTAAAAATTCCGAGCTTTGAAGTGATAAAATTTCTTGCCGAAATCATCTTTAGCTAAATTGTTTAGTAAAGTTCAATGAATAAGTTGTTAGCTTCGGACTTGGCGAAAAAATAAATCTGTCCTACATTCCTAGGTACACCTAATTTATACCAATTTAGATCCTTTTCATTTTTTCTTCTCTTCATTTCCTTTCAACAGCCCAGATTATATAAGTGGTTGATAAGATAAATGAGGAATAATAATATAATATAGTAATGTGAGAGAAAATGGACAAGAAA
>LHUT01001518.1:5211-21310 GCA_001412135.1 Silene latifolia subsp. alba
ATATTATAGTTTTAACCAAAACTATATAATATTTACATTGAGGTCCCTTTATCAGATCCATCACACGGTGCTATCGTTTTAAAACTATATAGTATATTTAATTTGTATAAATTTCTTTCATTACATTGAAGTCCCTTGGTTTCTGGAATTAATATATAGTATTGATAAGAGAGTCATTTTTGACATGAATGCTAACGAATCTTTATCTTTAGTATATATGTCATCTTTTCTTTGTGTTTTGTTTGACCAAGGGATATAGTTGATTCGAATGGTCCAAGCACTGTATAATTGTTTGGTAGTGACTCCATCAATCATAATTTGCTTAATTAGCGATCTTCATCAAGACAAATCGACTAAGCTAAAATGATCATGTCATAATTTTTGTTGACCGCCGCTCCCGGATACGTGCGGGTGGCATGTCCACAAGAAGTATAACATTTTTTTGAATACAATAAGAGGGAAGAATCGCGAAACTAACTAGAAATAATTCGAGGCAAAACTACCCCTAAAAGGTCTTCGCGTAAGATTGATCGAAGAGGAGGAGTAAGAACATCCAGATAGGTGATGCTTGTAGTCAAAATGACACTTAGATTCGTTAGCCAATCGGTAGCCCGATTAGGTTTTTTCTAGACATGTTGCACTTGGACGCTCCAATTATCATCACAAATCAACTCCTTGCATCGCTGGACAATTTGGCGTAACCCATTGCTTACCAATTGGTCATTTGAAATTAGATTAACACAAGGCTCATATCCATATGAACTAGGAGACACCTTATACGAAGAACCTTTTTCTTTTTCGAGACCGACGAGCAAGGCTAGTAATTCAGCCCTGATCAAAGAGCAATAACCACAAGAGAAAAAATACGCAGATAAGAAATTACCAGTATCATCCCTAATGATCCTTCCGCAACCTGCTCGACCCGGATTGCCCTTAGAAGAATTGTCACTATTCAGGAGAAACCAATCATGAGGAGGAGCTTGTCAAAGGCAGCTTTTCGAGACCAATCGTGTCAGTATTCAAGAGCGAGAACTTGTCAAAGGCAGCTTTGGAGTTCTCGAATCGAAGCTGTAAAAATTGAAGCATATAAATGGGATTATTTGTCTCTCTATTCCTCCATCTCTAAAACTACCAACAAGTGATAGCGAATTTCATAACAAATCAAACGAAGTTAAGGTGATGATGTTACTAGCATTATTTGATATCCAGTCCAAAAATTGGATCGAAAAGAAAGACGGACAAGTAACAAGATCACCAACCAAGTTCCATATTGCACAAGAAGTGGAACAATGACACAGAAGATGGTCGGTACTCTCCTTGGCAACGAGACAACGGGGACAAAGAGGGTCATCAGACAGATTCTGTCGCACCCTATTCACATTACACATTAACCTACCATGGGCCGACAACCTAATGAACTATCTAATACGTTGTTGAACGGGAAGTTTCCAAATAACACGTCATTGAGTTGGATTATGTTCTGGTAAGGGGTCTGGTGCTTTGATGAAACTCAAAGCCGAATTGATAGAAACTTTCCCATGAGAAGTATCGTTCCAGAAGAGCGCATACTCAAGACTTAGGTACATCGACGGCGAGAGAGAGAGCAAGAGGCAATTTGCAGGAGACTCTTATTTGGTAAATAACTCGCAAATAAGTCCCACTTCCAACTCAATTCTTCGTCCCACATATGGCTTACCGTAGTCCCTAGCATAGTATCCCAAATATCAGCTATGGCCATGTCGGAAAGACATCCTCCCTCGACCCAAGAGTGGTCCCAAAATAATGTTGTACGCCCATTACCCACGATATAGCTGGTGCCCTCGCGAATGACATTATCTTGAGCTGATATACCGGCCCAGACATTCGATATATTAGGTTTAGGCTTAAACATATCGACATCACACCTTCCATTGCAGTATTTGGCGTGGAGAACCCTAACCCATAAGTTATGTACATTTATAACTTCTTAATATAGCTCTTTTTTTATAAAGTGCATTTATATGTGTATGACTAAAAGGATCTATTTATGTGAGTGCGAAGTGCAACCGAGTTAAGAAGTTCGGGTCTGGCTTTTGTATGCGCTCATGAATGGATATGGAGACATGACCTTTATAGGAGTAAACCCAACAATAAGGACCTAAAATAAGCAATAATGTAGCTTTAAGGACCCCAAATTTGATAGTATAACTATAAGGACCTCCACAAACGTTTTCTGTTAACTTTCACCAAGTTTTGTTTTATTTCATTTGACTTTTTATCTTTAAAACTAATACACGTACAAATGTACAATACATGTATGCTTGAAGCCTTGAATACTTTTATTTGTCCAATTTGTGTTTACCTCCACCATCTTTTCCAAACATAGTACTCCATAGTCCATACTAATTAACAATCGTTCTTGCATCTCTCTTTTTACCATATACTCCGTAGCTAGTAAATAGGTCAATTGAGTCGAATTTGAGTCGGGTCAATTCGGATTTAGGTTTGTAAGAATTCGGGTCGGGTTAGATCATTTAGAATTCGAGTCATTTCCGGGCAACTTTTATCAAGGTTTTCTATGTATAGTAATCAATTTGCAACAATAAACATACGGGTCGGGTTATATTTAGTCTGGTAAATTCGGGTCTCAGCTTAGATTCGAGACCTCGATGAGGGCACAGGTCGGCTACGGGTTGATAATCCGGGCGGGTCAGTCAGACTGGAAAATTTTGTCAGGTCTACTTTCTACCCGTCTTTCAATAAAAATCGTTTACAAATTCTCATTTAAGACGGACATATCCGTCTAAAAGTTAAAACGAGTCAAATTTTATATATAAGACAAAAATAAAATGCATTATTAAAATTACCAAGTTAAAAAAGTAAGATTTTGCTTGCTTCAGGTCGGGCCGTGTTTACATATAAGTCAATTTGGGTCGAATCAATTTCGATTTTCTGGATTCAGGTAGGGCTGTGTTATTTCGAGTTCAGGTCATTTTCGAGTGAGTTATTATCAAGTTATTCATGGTTAATAATTAATTTGTAACAATAAACATTCGTGTCGGGTTATAATGAGTCGGGTAATTCGGGTCGGTCAATTTGTCAGGTCACTCATTTGTATAGATGGGACAAACATTTTGTTAATTGCCTTGTCTTAAGTTTTAGACGGATATACTCGTCTTAAATTAGAATATGTGAACGATATTTATTGAAAAAGACTTGGCTAGAAAGTAGACTTCACAAAATTGTCTCGACCCGAATGACCCGACCTGCACGAATTGAGGACACGAATCTGAGCTGAGAACAGAATGACCCGACCCAATATAACCCGACCTGAATGTTTATTGTTGTGAATTGATTACTAATCTACAAATAATTTGATATAGTTAACCTGCAAATTTTCCGAACTCGAAATGACCTAATCCAACCCCAATTTTACAAACCCGAACCAAATTGATCGATCCGAAGCCAATCCAATTAATCCGTTTACCAACTATATAGTAAAAAGAGATACGCAAGGACAAATTGTAATTAGTACGGAGTACTATTTTTGGAGACGATGGTAGAGGAGAACACAAATTGGACAAATAAAATTATTTAAGCATACATGTATTGTATACGTATTAGTTTCAAAGACAAAATGAAATAATACAAAGCACCGTGAAAGTTAACGGAAAATGTTTATGGAGGTCCTTATAGCTACACTATCAACCTTGGGGTCCTTAAAGCTACATTCTTGCATATTTTAGGTCCTTATAATGGTGTTTACTCACCTTTATAGTGTTGGAAATAACATTTAGAGTAGTAGTTGAACTTGTATGTGTATTATCTTCAAATGTTCAAATGACTTGAAGGGTTAATCTTTAGGACACCCCAATTCTAGAATGTATGGAATTTGTAATGTCATTAAGGTGGAAATTCAATCATCAAGACATTTTCATTTATGTACTTGTTTGGTTTGCTGCTTTGTTTAATTTGTTTGAACTAAGGATCAAACTTAAATAGGGGAGGATCGGTGGTGTTTGANTTCGTTGGTTTTTTTTTTATTTTTTGCGTGATTTTGTTATGTAGTCTTATAACTAATCATTCTTATTCTTGATTCAACGTGTGCCTTCATATAATGGGAATTTATACAATAAAATTTCGTCATATCAGATGAGGTTTGAACCTGCCAACCCCCGACATACATTTTGGATCGGCCACAAAATCTAGAAAAGGCTTTGGGATTAAAGTGGTGGATAGTACCATAGAAGATTTTTTAAATGTCACGGATATCATGATCTAGGTCCAAAAGCAAAACCCAGAAATTCAAATATAACAAATAATAAGCCATGTCACGTAAGTAATAAATTCATAAGAGGCAAAGTTTGAATAGAAGAATGAGGCAGCAGCTATAAGTCATCAAGAACAGCGTCGTTTACAATCTTTAATTAGGATCATGAAAAAGCAACCCTTGTTTAAAAGGATATGCAAGAGCGTTGTTGGCCTGTGATATTCATTAATTAAACAAAATAATAAAAGTTGCGGTAGTAAAGCAAAACCTTGCATGTGATTTTACTTATACTATTTGACATGAATTGTTACACTCACCTATGCATGGCTCCTCTCTTCATTTGCTCATCATCTTCATAAATTTATTTTAAGCTTCCGTCATTTAATTCAACTTTTTCGTACAAATATTCTTTTCTTATTTATAAGGGCTTTTTTTTTTATAATAATCTTCAACAATCTTAAAAGAAAAACAAAACATGGCACCATGCAAATTGTTGGTGGCTTATATCTCGCTTGTGTAAAATTATTATGATTATTACTTCATAAACAAAAAACTTTATATCTATATCCGAAATCATGCAAATTGATATATATTTGTGTAAATTAAGACAAAACCATAATTTTAACTTAAAATATCAAACAAAAGTTGGTATTTTGCACAAGGCAAGGTAGGAGAAGAGATGGACGTACAATAAAGACATGCAGACATGAAAAACATTGGTGCATGTCATAAAATTGTCTTTATTTGAGGAGTTTTAGCAAAGAGTTGTTTCTACGATTAAAGTTATTGTACCAAACAAAAGTTGAACACAAAATTGAAGGATTTTATTATTAGTATTGGAAGTATATATAAAGTCAGATGGAGAATGAAGAGAACTACTCAGTATGTTTATGTTATAAACTAAGTTTATTTTGCTTGTACATATTAGTTTCCTCACATTTCTTTTCACCATTTTCTTTAACTTTTTATTATTTTGGGGTTGGTTGGGACGGTTGAATATCATGTTGTTCATTGGGTACTCTGTGTGTCCTCTGCTTGGTGTGCAGGAAGTGCCAGAAACAGCAGCAAGAACTTTCGCAACCAATTTTAACTGTTCTTCTCAAAATAATCCCGTATTTCATCATGCCAGGCATTCTGAATCATATGACCAGGTGATCACATCATTTTATGATAATTAGATGTAAAATTGTAAAATACACACATACATACATGATACATTTTACTAATGGTGTAAGTCTGGTATTTGAATAGGAACAAAAGTGGCAACAACAACAACAGCAACAGCAACAGCAACAGCAACAGTTGATGTTTGAAACCAGCGATGTGATAATGACTTCAGAAATGGCAGCAGTTGACAGGACCTTAAGCTTTGCAGATGTCATGCAGTTTGCAGATTTCGGCCCAAAGTTGGCCCTTCACAATTCTCAACATGATTATCCACAAAATCATAATCATAATCAAAATGTTTCTACAGAAATTGTCAACAGAGATGAAACTAGCACAGGAGTTGATCCTGTTTATTTCCTCAAGTTTCCGGTCCTCAGTAATAACATTAATGCTGCTGCTACTAATAATTTTGATACTGCTTTTAATGCTGGGTTTAGCTTCAACCAACAAGAAGAAGACGGTGATTACGATAATCCGGTTCAACTTGAGTTTCTTGGTAATGATACAAACAATACTACCACCAATAACAATAATAATACTGATGAGAATAATGGAATTGAGATAAGTGGAGGAGATAAGAATGTAGAGTTAGGAGGAGGCGGTAAAAGTGGGAGTAGTAGCAAGAGGAAAAGGCCTCGAACCATCAAGACGACCGAGGAAGTGGAGAGCCAAAGGATGACTCATATTGCTGTTGAGAGGAATCGAAGGAAGCAAATGAATGAGCATCTTAGAGTTTTAAGGTCTCTCATGCCTAGCTCTTATGTGCAAAGGGTATTCTTTCTTTCTCCTATATTCTCTCATCACTTGTCATCTGTCAAAATCTACAACATACTCATATTTAAATATGCATGCATGTGTAGGGAGATCAAGCATCAATAATTGGTGGGGCAATAGAGTTTGTAAGAGAGCTAGAGCAGCTACTACAATGCCTAGAGTCACAAAAGAGGAGGAGACTTTATGGGGATCAACCACCAGGCCCACCGCGACCACCAGGAGGAGAAGCGACTTCACCATCAGCAATGGGACTAGTCCAGCAACCTCAACAAATTCCACTTGGATTTCCACAAGATGATGAACTAAACCCGGGGGGTGGTGTGGCCCCCATGGATCCTACAGGAGGTTTAATGCTACAAGAAGAAAGTGCAGAGAGCAAATCGTGCATAGCAGATGTGGAGGTAAAGGTCTTAGGGTTTGATGCATTGATTAAGATATTGTCTCGAAGACGGCCAGGCCAACTCCTTAGGGCCATTGCTGCTCTTGAGGATTTGCGGTTAACCATTCTTCATACCAATATCACTACTATTGAGCAAACTGTTCTCTATTCTTTTAATGTCAAGGTATATTCTTCGTAATTTAAATATCATGATTTTCGTTGTCAAAAATTAGGGAAATAATCTGAATTATAATAAAGCTCTCAAAAATGATGTTAATTCACTTGAATGATTTTGTAGGTTGGGAGTGAAGCAAGTTTTACAGCAGAGGATATAGCCAACTCTGTTCAACAAATATTTACATTTATACATGCCAACACAGATATTATTTGATGTTAATTCAATTCTCTTATTTATTTCATTCTCTTTGATGTTCCAATATTACTCCAGCTTTGTAACCATATAGATAGTCGCTTAAATTTTAATTTGTATTATTGTAAACTAAAATGCTGTTCGTAGCTTCTGTGTAGTAACATTTGCCCCCCCTTTTCAAATTATCTAGCGCAGCCGAAACCTAGAACTATTCATCAAATTAATTCTGGATTCATATAACTTTAATGGGATTATATTCATCATGATGTTGGATTAAGACAGAATAGTTGTTCTTCAATTTTTTGTTTCTTTTTCCATGAAACAACAATACATTTTTTTTAAACGCTTTTTGTTCATTTCTAACTTCCAAGCAAGGTGGATGCAAAGCTTCCGCCATTGAGTTTTGACGTTGAGCAAAGAAAATCGATCTTGAGACCTCAAATGTACTAAATCAATCATTTACCATATGATTTAAGTGAATGGATAAAGGTTAACTATCGTTCAATGTTCACCCTTCATCATTAATGGTGATATAGAAGTTTCATACAGAGTATTAACCAATAAATCAAATCAGCAATATAATAAACTTAATGCAATTTAAACTGAATGAGCCAAACGAAATCTTATACTCTACACTGTGCTATTTTAATTAATATGCCATTTTTTTTTATCATATTACTATTTTTGGTAATATTTTCACTTAAAATTACAAAATAATCCCTCGAGATTTAAGTGAGAAAACATTTTTTCTTAAAAATTATATCAAAAATGCAGTTTTATCAAAAATTGTTTCAAACCACCAACTTAACTTACTTATTCTTTCATTTTATGAACTTATTTCGTTTGTGTCTTAGCTAATTTATAATTTGAAACATATAACAATAGAAAATAAGTTCAAAAACAGACGTAATAAGTCATCTAAATTGTACTCCCTCTGTCCCGGTCATTTGTTGTCCTTTTCCATTTTTGGGTGTCTCAGTCANNTTGATCATTCTCATTCAATTTGTTACACTTGTCATTTAGTTATTGGCCTTTTTCTCTTTTCTTGGTCTTTGTGCCAAAACCAAATGACAACAATTGACCGGGACGGAGGGAGTAGTTTTGAAGAAGTTTTTGATAAAAGTGCATATTAAGGGATTAATTTTAGGAAAAAAATTTATAAGGGAGTAATTTTAGAAAACATAATTCTAAAATAGAGTAATTTTTAATTTACTCTATTTTTATTTATGTAATCTTACAAAATGAGAGAACGGAATATTATTTGATCATTGAGGTGAAGCCCCTCTCTTCCCTCAATTGTATACATATGACAAGAACATGGGATGGGCAATTAATGAGCATGACCAAATTGTGATATACAAAGAAGGGAGAAACCAATTAAAAATGATATTTACAAAGGGAGCCAAACCTTGTAGGGATGCAACTTAATGGTAAGACAATGGAAACTGAGTTGACATTTGGATCAAAAAGTCAAGTACCAATTTACAACCATTGGGTTTACAAGGTCAACGAGTCCCGTACAACATTGGCTTGGCCAAATCATGGGTTGACTTGTCAGAAAGATGGCCTTCTTCAATTAATATAGCTACACACAAATGTTCCTATTTATTTGTTTGATATGAGTAAATTATTTCATTAAAATTTAGGCTATTTTATCTTGGAAAATGAAATAGCGGTAGTGGGTGTCGCTAAAAAAATTGAGCGCCACAGAGGATATATTTATCAAATTTTCTAATTTTCTAAATTTGGAAGTTTAGTTTTCTCATTCATTGTTCATCATAGTAATAATTTTTTTTCTGGGTAGAAAGATCAAGAGTAAGGATTCGTGAGGAGATCTTCAACAAAGTATAAGTGGGTCGATCATGATGGGGCCGAACGGCGGATCATCGTCTTCAACTATAGTTCGAATAATTAAACAGATAACACAAAGCGAAATTTGTATACAAAATTGTTAGAAAATGCAGATGTAATTGGTAGTTAGAACAACAATTTGTTGAGAATTTTGCTAATGTTTTGTGGGTTGAATCATGGACAAAATTATAGATGAACTTCAATCTCTGACGTCAATATTTGGAATTGGGAGCAGTAATTAGATAACTATAAAAAGCCTCTAATAATCAGGTTTCTTTTTCCTTAAGCAATGGCAAAGAAAAATAAAAACCCTAATAATCTTCTAATCTAAATCACCAAAAAAAACCAAAAACAAGTTGATTTTTCTGTTGCTAGTACTAGTAGGAGTAATTCTCGTTCATCGAATTCTGCTCGACGGATTGATCTTCAATTATCGCAGAGAGAATTCGATGCGGAACTGGACGTAATTGTTGAAGATGTTGAATCCGAGATGGAGGACGAACCAGTGGATGCACCTATCGATGCTACAGTTTCACCGCCTCTCCAATTGACTCATGATGACGTTGCAGGTGAGATTGAGTATTGGTCTACGGCGGTATACTGCTATGTTTTAGGTGCGAATCCTCCTAGCAATGTGATTTCTGGTTTTGTTAAGCGTGTGTGGCAGAGTTTTGGTGTTGATCGTATTTCGTTTATGCCGAATGGTATTTTTCTGGTACGATTTCAAACTAAGGCGAAACAAATGGAAGTTGTTAATAATGGCCACTTAATGTTTGATAACAAGCCAGTAATTGTGAAGGAATGGACTCCAAATGCGGAATTAATTAAACATGATGTTACTTCAGTTCCAATTTGGATGAAATTATATGGCCTTGATGTCAAATTCTAGGGAACTAATAGTTTGAGGAAAATCAGTGGGCTTGTTGGTGATTTTATTCGTTGTGATGACATCACCAACTCTAAGGCGTTCCTGGGGTATGCGAGAATTATGGTGGAAGTTAAAATTGGACAGGCCTTTTCTACTGAAGTTGTCTTCATGGATGAACTTGGCATTACTCATAAGGTGAGGGTGGTATATGACTGGCTACCCCTCACGTGTGAGAGATGCAAGGGAATGAGCCATGTGGGAGAACATTGCAGGAAAGGTTTAGCACCCAAAGTAAAAAAAGTCTGGAGACCCAAAGCTAAACCATAGTCTTCCTCTAACCCAGGTAAGACTTCTATTCAGCAGCCTAAACCAGTGACACCTGTGGTCCAACTGGTTACCCCAACAGTTGAGAGGGCACCCACTAAGGTTCCAGGCAGGATGTCACCTGGCACTAAGAGTGTGGCTGGGAAGGGAGAGAAATCATTGCCTAGGAGGTTTATAACTAGAATGTTAAGGAATGAAGCAGGTGAGACCAGGATTTTTACACCCAAGGGGTTATCTTTTATGGATGCCTTATCTATGTCTATCAGGAAGACCAGAGTTGAATGTCAGCAGAAATTGGTGAAGTCCTTAATTCAACCTGAGAATGGGTAGTTTAGGATTTTGGAATGTTAGAGGTCTGAATAGCCATAATAAACAAAAAGAAATAAGGGGGTTTATGCACCAGAATAATGTAGGGCTATTTGGATTGTTAGAAACTAAAATAAAGGGGTGTAACTGGATTAAAGCTAGGAATAATATGTGTGTGTGGACTGGTCCATATGCACTAATAATAGCTTCCATAGGGGAGGTAGAGTTTGGTTGTTATGGGACCCTAAATTGTATGATGTTGAGGTTTTACACATCTCTGCTCAATGTATTCACTCTAGAGTGGTGAATAAAGTGAATCAGATGTTCTTTTGGCTATCTATGGTCTATGGTTTTAATGGAGCTCATGAGAGGGAGCCTTTGTGGGAGGACCTTAGGGGTTATTTCTCTTGTGTGAATGGGCCTTGGATGGTTTGTGGGGATTTTAACAGCATTATGAATGTAGGTGAGAGGATTGGTGGTTCTGCTTTGACTAGAGCTAAAATGGCTCCTATGAGGAATGCAGTTGAGTTCTACCAATTACAAGAACTGAAAGTAAATGGATCCTATTATACTTGGAACAATAAACATGAAGCAAGTTCCAAAGTATATAGCAAACTTGATAGAGTTCTTGTAAATGAGGAGTGGCTGCAAGTACTTCCTGATGCAGTGGCAAATTTCCTTCCTGAAGGTCTTTTTGACCACTGTCCTTGTGTTATAAATACAATAGTGGCCAGGTTTAAGAGTAAGCCAGCCTTTAAATACTTTAATATGTGGTCCCTTGCTGAGGGGTTTGGTGAGTTGGTTAAGGAGGGGTGGCAGGAGGAGATTCAGGGATCTCCCATGTTCAGGATTGTGTAGAAATTGAAGGGGTTGAAACACAGGTTGAAGCAACTTAATAGAGAGCACTTCAGTGATATTGAGAATCTTACTCAAGTCACTGAAATGGCTTTGAAACATTACCAGGAGAAGTTAATGAAAGATCCTCTGAACTCTGAATGGTGTCAGGCTGATAGGGATTGCTCCACTGAGTTGATTGAATTGATGAAAGCTAGAGACATGTATCTAGCTCAGAAAGCTAAAGAGAATTGGGTCATAGAAGGTGATTCTAATACTGCTTTCTTTCACTCAAGCATTAAAAGAAGAAGAATGAGAAATAGAGTGTTTCAGATTAAGGATCACAGCAATAATTTATTTACTTCTCCTGATGCAGTGAAGAAGCCTTTGAACAATACTACAGTGAATTGCTGGGCACTTCAAATCTTGTTGAACCAGTCCATTGTGGTATTTTAAGGACTGGAAAGTGTTGTTCTGAGGAGCATAAGATGATTATGACTGCACCTGTTACTGATGAGGAAATTAAACAAGCAATGTTTTCAATTGATAGCAATAAATCACCAGGCCCTGACGGTTATGGCAGTCAATTTTTCAAAGATGCTTGGACTGTGGTAGGGAAGGATGTGTGCTTAGCTGTTAGGGATGCTTTTGTCACTGGGAATGTCCTTAAAGCATCCAACAATACCATTATTACCCTTGTGCCTAAGGTGGATGTTCCTGAAACTGTATTGCAGTTTAGGCCCATTGCCTGCTGCAACACAGTCAATAAGTGTCTTGCAAAGGTGATTTGTAATAGATTGAATAGGATTTTGCCTGATATTATTAGTCCCACTCAAAGTGCATTTATTCCTGGAAGGGACATTGTAGGCAATATCCTAATCTGCCAGGACCTTATTAAGTTGTATAAAAGAAGAACCTGCTTACCTAGATTAATGATGAAGATTGACCTCCATAAGGCCTATGACTCTATTGAGTGGAGCTTTCTCAAGGACATGCTGGCTGCCCTGGGCTTTCCTCAACAGAGCATTTCTCTTATTATGGAGTGTGTCTCTTCTCCTTCCTATTCACTGGCACTAAATGGTGAAATTTTTGGTTTTTTCAAGGGTAAACGTTGGCTGAGACAAGGAGATCCCTTATCTCCCATATTGTTTACAATTTGTTTGGAGTATTTGAGCAGGTTGCTAGATAATCTCAAAAAGTTCAGGGGGTTTAGATATCATCCTTTGTGTGCTAGAGTGGGTTTGACCCATCTTTGTTTTGCAGATGATTTGCTATTGTTTTGTAGAGGTGACCTTCGTTCCTTTTCTCTTTTACTTAGGGCTTTTGGAAAGTTCTCTGCTGCTTCTGGACTCAGGATGAGCAATGGCAAATCCAATCTGTACTGTAATGGGGACCCTGAATCACTGGTAAAGAACATTGAAGAGTCCTTTGGGATAAAGAGAGGAGCCCTCCCATTTAAATATCCAGGGGTCAGCATTGTTCCTAAAAGATTGGGAGTGTTGGACTGCCAATGCTTAGTGGACAGAGTTATTGAAAGGATCATGAGCCTTGCTGCCAGGAAGCTGTCATATGCTGGTAGGGCTATCCTCATTAAGTCTGTACTGAGCACTTTACATTCTTATTGGGCTCGCATTTTCATCTTACCCAAGACAGTGTTGAATAAGATTGAGGCTGCCTGCAGATCTTTTCTATGGCATGATAGTGATAATAGTGAGAGCCCTGCTCTTGTTTCTTGGAAATAGGTTTGTAAGGATCAGAAATATGGTGGGCTGGGTTTTAAGAATCTGCATAGATGGAATGTTGCCTCCCTTGCAAAATACGTGTGGTGGATTGATCAAAAAGCTGACCATTTATGGGTAAGATGGGTTCATGCCATCTACATAAAGCAGAACAGATGGGATGACTATGAACCTACACTTGGGGCTAGCTGGGCATGGAAAAGGATATGCTGGGTCAAGAATCAAGTTAAGCCTTTGATCCTTAATGATCAATGTTGCCAATCAGGACATGATTATGCTATTCAGACTGGTTATACATGGTTAATGGGGAATGAGGAGGTGGTACCTTGGCATCCTTGGCTAAAGAATAAAATTATCCTCTCTAAGCATGGGTTCTTCATCTGGTTGATTGCTCATAAAAGGCTTTTAACTCAGGATAGACTGCTGAAAATGGAGATCATTCAGGTTAATTGCTGCAGGCTATGTGGGAATGCTGCGGAGCATTTAAATCACCTGTTCTTTTTGTGCCCATACAGTCAAGAATGCTTGAAGCTAGTAGCTGAATGGCTAAAGATCAGATTGCCTTCTCAGGAGGTTATCAGCTGGTGGTTGCGGTTTAAAAGCAGGTCTTTGGTCAAGAAACAAGTAATAGCAGCTTGTCTTGCGAATCTCATTTATGAGATATGGTTAGTTAGAAACAAGTGCAGGTTAGAGAATGTTGTACCTAGGCCTGTTGTAGTTGCTAAAATGATTAGAGCTAGTATATGTATGCGCCTAAAATTGCTAAGGGTCAGGCAACTGTCACACAGAGCTAGTAGTTGGGTGGAAAGTTTATGTAATTCTGGGTAAGAATGCCCGGGAAATAGGAGGAATGATGTAATGTTGTTTGGAAGATTAAATTAATATACTTACATTTTCCCAAAAAAAAAAAAAAATAGATAACTATGTCACATATGTTTACATTTTTACCCCTTAAAATTTTGCATTAATTATACTAGATAAATTTTTAAAGTGGTAATTTAAATTATTATTATAATTGGGTGGTACTGAGATTTGTACCACCTGGTGGCGCCCTATCATCGTCCTTTCAATATTAGTGTCCAAGTTTCAAAATATTAACCTTAAAATTAAAATTTGTCAGGGTTCGGGGGCGACCACGCCTGGTTGAAGCCCGTGGCTTAATTAAGGGCTTAGTTGGGACGGTTGCCTCGGAAAATTTAATTATTATTTATAATCTATGATCTCTAACTATAAAAGTTGGTTTCGTCGCCAGAAACGACCTGAATTGCGTGTCTATGTAACGTCCCTAAACTATAACCATAATTAAATAGCTTTTCAACGTCTTAATTGATTAAGTTATAAATACAAAAGGGATTGAGCCTATTAAGGGGATATTAAGAGAGGATTAATAACCTCTTACAGCGGGAAACCTATTTGATGTGCCACCGCCGCCTCTACCCATAATTTAACTCGATTTCGGGTCTAAGTTGATTTCTCGGAGGGCTATCAAAGGCTTCGATGATGAAACAAAACTCTACTCTATTACCACAAATATGATTATACATCCCTTTTGTATATGAGCATGGTACAACCAAGGTAAAACAAATCGAGCTTAGGTGTATTTTTTCTGAACTTATTCAAAGTTATATTTTTATTTTGTAAATGGATGAAATCAGATACTATCTAATAAAGCTCGTATTCTTTACAATAGAACTTGGATTCTTTATTACAGAGCTCGGATTCTACATCGTACAACTGGTACAATTGGTGGTATAATTCATGAGTTGCTCTATTACGGAGTATTGTTTTTTCCAATTACTATAGTGTATAGGCTGTTCTACGAGAGAATTACCAGATACTAAAGTATAAAATACGGCCTTGTGTATAGTTTTATTTATTTTATTTTTGGGGGTATTCTCACTTATACCCTTTAGGTATGGGCTATCCGCCCCTAATTTCCAGCAAAGCCCACTCATACCCTCTAACTCTCTAATTACACACCATTTATGACCATTAAGCTAATTAAGCATTACACCGTTAATTGTTGACGTTAAGTCACACGTTGATAGTAGACTTTTAATACCTGACAAATACTTGTTTCCCTCCCAACAAACATCATTTTTTTCCTCCAAATTCCTTTTTATATAAACTCACTTCATCTTCTTTACTTCATTCTCAAAATTCATCTTCTACCATTCTTCCCCAATCCCCACTACTACATATACATTTATCTTTTACCATCCTATTTGCACTTCTTACATTCTCTCAATATCTAGCAAAAGAGGATTAATACCTGAAAAATATTAATACCTGGCAAATATTTGGCTATGAACTACACTCTGCAACCAATTAACTACATATACATTAGTTACCAACATAGTCGCAGGTATGTTAAAAGTCGCCTTAGACTAGACTGACATAGTCAATCTTTGGCATAAAGCAAAAGAGGATTTCCAAAATAACCATTTAGATGAAGCATAATACGGAGTACTTTTTTAGAAAACACAGTAAAACATGTAAGTACAAGCATACATCTTTCATGCTTCACCATTTCCAAACTGAAGTTAAAGAGTAGTAGCAATATTTCATTACAATGTTCTCCCATATCTATGCCAATAAGGCAAGATACTAGGTAATAACATAAGCAAAAAAAAGGAATGAGGTATTACGCAAAAAAAAAAAAAAAAAGATTCAATGTTCTTCCTTTTAAGTCGGTGTCTTCCTTTTCTCCCCTTTCTTGATGTAGAGGCTTGGATGCAAATTTTCATACTTGTAGAAGTTGAGTTGGTAGTAGTACATATCATCTTCCTTCTCTCCTTTGCGGTGTACCCTCCTCTACATGTCCTTGTGTTGTGTCCAAAACAATTACATTTCTTACACTTGACTGTAGTAGACCTATTCTCCTTTCTTTTTTCTCCTGGTTCCCTTCTCCGGTTTCTAGAGGGTCTCCCAATTTATCTATAACACCCCATTTATTCAGGAGCCTTTAGCTAGAGATTCCCAAATAAATAGGACTGTTACCATCTCGGTTTCCCGAGGTAGTGAATAACAAAGTACAACAATACCAAAGTACTTTAATTAAAACTTAGCGATTACATATTATTACAACTTATCCAAACTAGACATAATATAAAATTTGATACAACTCGCAGCGGAAATAAATAAAGTGATTAACTAATCTAAATGATCTAGACTTCTAGGTAGTCGGCCAAAACCTCACGCTTTCTGTGGACATGGGCCCATCTGCGTATGCCCAGCC